>OZ020546.1:13926436-13993936 GCA_963971435.1 Lasius platythorax
AACACTATAATTAAGTTATTTTTCATTGAGTACTTTTCGAGTTATAAGGCTTGAAATTTACAGTATTTTGACATAAAATACAAAATATCGTGTAAATCATTCAGTTTTCGGTAACCTTACCTTAATACTTTTATGCATAAAATAATAAGACCAATCAATTGGTGTAAAAAAAACACATAGTTGCTATTAAGAAAAAGTATGTAATTTGCAACATGCAACTGCATACTTTTTTTGAAAGCAATTATGTGTTTTCTTTACACCAATAGATTGGTCTTATTATTTTATGCATAAAAGTATTAAGGTAAGGTTACCGAAAACTGAATGATTTACACGATATTTTGTATTTTATGTCAAAATACTGTAAATTTCAAGCCTTATAACTCGAAAAGTACTCAATGAAAAATAACTTAATTATAGTGTTTTGGAAAGCTCTCGAGATAAGCTGCAAGAATATGTAATGAAAAATAGGGGTTCCTATTTAAGATTTCAAACTTGCCCCCCTCACCGCCCAGGGGGAGGGGTGGGGGGGCTCTTTTTAACGTCATTGTACGTCCCCCTCGAAATGACGAAATTTTGATTCTAAACATTTTTTCGTAGTGTGCTTATTTTTCGAGTTATTTGGCTGCCTAAGTTAAAATGGGTCACCCTGTATATATATATATTATATATATTTTGCACACAAAAAAATTACTTTCTTTTTCGAAGATGCGGCACAAGGAAATTCATGGCACTAGCGTGTAACCATGTTGACCTCCCAGAAGCCCCTGATCCACTCCTACTCTCCATCTCCACAAGCCGCCTCTCCTTGCATAATCTTTCACGCAGGGTGTTCCACCTTGCTGTACAATCATTCGCGGTACCTAAAAACAGCCCAGATGTAGCTGGCAACGTCACAGTGTGATACAAACATAGTTTATAAAAATTTGAAATATCAAATATAACTTACCGCCTACAACTTCTGCTATCATTTTCCACCCTGCTTCCTTGATAGCAGGATTTTTGAAGCCCGCGTGAGATTTGTCAAAAATCTCCGGTCGCAACTTCACAGCCTCGATCAAAATGCTGTCGTCCATTGCTTTTGCTTTATTAATTTAATAGCACGCAGTATAGTCGCACACAGGGACACCAAAACAAAAACGCACTTTCGCATAACGTCACGAGCTCTCTGATTTGACGACTGACTTCACAACTTAATGTGAAGTCATGAAAAAAAACATTGCCAAGCTTTGCCGTCTCGTCCCGTCCCGTTCCTTCACGTCACGTCACGTCACGTCACGTCAAATCCATCGTAAATAGTGTCATTTGTTGCCATATGTTAAACTTTTAAGTTCACTTCACGTCCCGTCCCTTCACGTCGCGTCACTTCACGTCAAGTTCATCGTAATCCCGCCTAAAATGACGGCGATTGTCCACAAAATTTCCGATTTGTTTATCAACTACTCTCCGAGCAACGCGTTCGGAGATAGATTTATATAGTTCGATGTCTGTATGTGTATCAGTCTACATTATTATGAATATAAATTTATACTCTTTTCAATTATTATTTTGAACCCCATTATTTATTATATTATATTATATTTATTATATTATTATTACGCATTTTAAAATTAAAATTGTTTATATTTTTTAAAATAATCTATACATATAAAATAAATATCTATAAATGTATATTTAATTTAACAATTTTCTAAAATTTACAATTTATTTTTCTTCTTGTTCTTTCTTATATCGTCATCATCCTCTTTACGCTTTTTACTTTCCTTCTTGCTTTTTTTCTTTTTACATTCCTCCTTACACTTTCTTCTTACACTCTTCTTGTATTTTTTCAAATTCTATTGCTGCATTTATTAATAATTCATCCAACCCATCTTCTCTCCAACCTCATCTTCCAGCACTGACATTTTTTAAATATAAATAGTAACAACAAAAAATTATACGATTCGAAAAACCTATACAAAAATTAACTAATTAATTATTGTTTTTAATTTTAACTAATTAATCATTGTTTTTAATTACCATTTCTAAATTCTTCCATTTCTCTCAATTTGTCTATTTCACTCTGTCTATTTCTAAACTCTTCCATTTCACTCGATCTGTCGTTCGATTGATCTCCATTTCTAAATTCTTCCATTTCTCTTAATTTGTCTATTTCACTCTGTCTATTTCACTCTGTCTATTTCTAAACTCTTCCATTTCACTCGATCTGTCGTTCGATTGATCTCTTATTTCCTTCATGATGACATTTAATATGTGAAACCAGCAACTTATATAGTCATTTATAAAATGACAATCAAAAAATTTTGATACCAATTTCAATAAAATTGTTACAGACGTCCAGGTAATTATATAATAACCCAATTAAAAAAAAAAAAACATTGTCGGGATGGCGACGTGTATAGTATTAAGTTCTTGCGCCCGGCTCTCACTTGCCTATTTCTCTTATCCTGATACATTTATATATTCACATTTATTCTACATAGCCATAATTATGGCTACGTAGAAATTTATATATTTGAATTTAGATATTGTTATTTCGGTTTCTCTCTCTCTCTCTCTCTCTCTCTCTCTCTCTCTCTCTCTCTCACTCTCTCATGATTATATTATATTAATAAAAATATTGCAGCAGAAACACTTGGAAGAATACAAGATATATTGGAGTCGCATGATAAGTATATAATGATTATTCCTCATTATTAAGTAATATATTCTGTATTACATGTTACATGTAGCGCTTTTTGTTTATTTTTGCGTGATTACGCCGCAGAGAGGAGGTGAGATGGCCGCCAATGAGGAGTACAGCTATTCTGTTAATGAATCTCTTTATTCATAAATATACACTATATACAGTGGATGTGTGATTTCTGCTGACATCTACAGAACACACAGCCTTCGTACTTGAGATGTTCACGTCGGATCTTTTGGGTGGCCCTGAAAAGGGCCGTTTGTGAGTCCTGAAAAGGACTGTTTTATCGGGGCCTACGCTCTCTGTAGGTTACGGACGGCTTCGTCCGTGTCCGCCGTAGGGGTCCCCAGCGACTGCGGCGAGATGTTCCACGGGTCGGTGCTGGCGCGGACCTTGCGCGTTCCCTGGCTGGAGGAAGCCCTGGTGGTGTGTGGCTTCTAGGTTCCGGAGGGTCTGGTCCGGGCGTCTCCGTCTGCGTAGCCGCGGATGTCAGCGGTGGCTCCCAGTCGCTATCCGACTGGGTAGCCTGGTCGACGCTGCGGATCGCGATGCTGGCCTGAATGCCCCGGTGTACGCGGGCCGGTGCCGCAGTCTGCGTCGCCGTGGATGTCGGTGGCGTCGGAGATGCGTGCAGCGGCGATAGTAGAGGCGGTACGACCCAGGTCTCCCTCGGGCTGGTGTATCGCCTTATTCGCACGTCCCACGTCGTTAGGAGGTGCCTTGGCGGCCTGGTGAACCGTGGAGGCCGCAGCTCTAGCCGTGTCAGCGTCCAAGGGAGCAGGTTCCAGTGGACGTGACGTTCGGTTCTTCCTCCTGCTGGTGTTGCAGGTCGTTCGGCTACCTCGCTCCGCTCGTTGCCGGGTGATCGTGGCGGCGGTTGTGACCGTGGTCGGCGTGAACTCCGGATGTGATTGTCCGGCTGCACGCTGTGGAAGAGAGCTAGCGAGTCGTAAGACTACGCTGGGTCTAAGTTAGACCAAAAAGTCAGGCACTATATGCTGTTGCAGTATTCTCTGCTAGCAGTGCCGTGGCTGAATCATCGGCTTTGCGCGCGGCCTTATATGCTGGCCGGAGCGGCGTTTTAACTGCGGGAAAACCTTCCGCGGTTGCGCCACGTAGCGGCGCGGCTCCGTACCGCTGCCTCGTAGCACAGGCGCTTGCGAGAAAGCTTTGCTCGCTTAGCTGCCTGCGTTCAGGCGCTTGTGTGGGGCCGTCTAGGCCGCCACATTACATAATAATAATAAAACTTGTGCATATACATATAATAATAAGGAAAAGTAAAGAGGAAATAAATACTACGTGCAAGAAATAAGTTGAAAGACTGAAAATAGAGATGAAAAAAAAGATGCTACGTGCGAGAAATAATAAATGCAAAAACTAAAAATAAAGAGGAAAGAAATAATACGTGCAAGGAATTAGTCTAAATACTGAGGGAAGAAAGTAAATAATACGTGCGAGGAATAAGTTGAAAGACTAAAAATATGTTTGAAATATATTTATAAACGTCTGAAAAACATAACAGAATGTAAAATAGATAATAATTCTTAAAATAAAATATTTGAAATTAAAATTTAAATCGAAAAATAACTACAGAACATTAGAAAATATATTTCTACAAGAATCTCTCTCTGAACGTTTTAATATTCCAAGGTGTGTAAATATTAACATATTTTGCTTTACATCTCACCTTATACCTCGCGTTTTGATTCTTAAACTAGTATCGTAGAAATATTTCTACGGCAAATGTATCAAAAACAACAAATATAATATTATAATAACAAATTCAATGATATAAAATTCATAAACTTGTTTATGATATATAAAATATGCAAATATGCGCAATATGCACGATTAAATATGCATCTTTAGAATGCTTTTTCGATAAGAACAATTTTTATTTTAATCCTACTTTCCAATCTGTTTTCTAAAAAAACATGCAGTTACATAAAAAAAAAAAAAAAAAAACGATGTATAATAATGACTACAAGATGGAGAAATGATTCGTGTAGAGAAATAAATGACAGAACGAAGAAATAACTGTAGAAACGATTCTGCGGCGCTTTCCCGTAAGCGCTTTCTCGGTGAAGGCGCCGGGCGAGAGCACATGCGAGAAACTCGACGACTGACCCTTTCGCCGCTAGGAGCGCAGGTGGAGAAACACTTTCTCGCAAGTAAGATCCTCTCCGGTGATTATATTATCCGACCGTTTGTCAGCGATTTTCGCTCGTATACGAGTTGTGCGGATTTGTTAGCAGAATTTTAGAATAGGAATTATTTTATTTTACGTATTTTTTCTGGTATATTTGATGAGTTATACTATCGTCGTGGAATTATCTTATTCTTCGTATTCTCGCTGGTATAATTGATGAGTTGTAATGTTTAATGGGTGCTTTCCATTTAGTGACACAAGTTGACACAACCTGACTCCTAGTATCATTTCTGCTTTCCATTACATTTGTGTCGCTTTTTGTCGATGACACAAGTCGACTTCGAGTGACTCTGCTTAGATGGTGAGTCAAGCGTGGTCAAGCGTGGCTGAACTATAGAAAAAATGAAAAAAATACTCTTCTTCAACACACGTTGCGAAAAAAGCCGATATTTTCTATGACATAACCTAATAATTGAAAAAAATTTCTTGCAACATGGAACTAAAGGTATGAAATATTTATATTGTCACTTTTATTTACATTTTTTGTCAATTTTGTTTAATGCTAAATAGAAAAAGCCAGTTGTTAAGTGTATTAAGTGATAAAATTATGTCTTTATATTATTAATCAGGTCTGTTCTATATTTTATAACTATATGTATGGAGAGAAATATAAAAATCTATTTAAAATACTTCTACTTAAAATACATCTACTTAAAATAATTATAATAACGCAATTTTACTAATATAAGTTATAAATTCCTAAATCAATTTTTATGTTTATGCCTATATGTTACAGCCTATTACAATAAAACAACTGCAATTGTTGCAAAATGATGGAAAAATAATATGGAAAAATGGTGCAAATTTAATAAACTTGAACAATATACAAAAAACGAATTTTATCGAAACTGTACAAAAAGAAAGTTCTACAAATGAAGAACAAGTAGAAGCCGAGCCAGTTTTAACAATTTTAGATCAAGAATCGCAAGAATCTAAATTTATATGGTCTAAGCGAGCTACTTGTGCACTTTTGTCTGCTTATGAAGCCCGAGATATTGAGACAGATAATACCAAAAAAAAATAAAAAATTTTGGCAATCTATAGCTAACGATCTCAATACATTATCATTATCTGAAGTTCCGGTAAGTGTAAAAATTCTTTTATATTATATATATATATATATACTATAATATATACATATATACGTATATATGTATATATATATATATATAAATTATTGTTAATATATTTATATTTTTATATTATATATTTTATATATTTATATTAATAGTATTTTACATCATTTGCTTATCCTTCTAATCTATTTCTGCAGTTAACAGGTGATCAAATAAGGTGGAAATTCAGCGCATTAAAGAAGTCATATAATAAAAAAAAGGATCACAATCGTACTAGCAGAAATGCTCCAAAGGCTATTGATGAATTTGAAGAACAAATAAAAGAAATTTTAGGTGATAAAAGTGGCGATGCTAGTAAGGAAAATTCTTTTAATTCACCATTATTAAAGCCAACTTCATCGAATCAATCTAACAAAATATAATAAACTTAGAAAATGTTGATATAGAAAAAAAATTAAATAATATTCAGAACAATATAAGAATAAACCAAATAAAAAAACGTAGCATATATGAAACAGGCTCAGAGAATGTTGATAAAGAGAACATTGAAAAAGAATCAAATAGTATACAGAGTAATATAAAAATAAACCAAGTAAAAGAACATAGCATGTATGAAACAGGCTCAGAGAATGTTGATATAGAGAATATTGAAAACGAATCAAATAGTATACAGAGGAATAAAAAAAGTAACCAAGTAAAAAAACATAGCGTACATGGAACAGGCTCTAAAGTAGCTCGTACAAAGTTAGAATTAGAAAGACAGTGGTTAGAACATTTAAAAATCATACAACAAAAATATGAAGATAGAAGAAGTCATGATAAAAATAAAGATAAAAGAAAAATAGAAGAACTAGAATTAAAAAAAGAAAAACTAAATTTTAAAAAGAAAAAAATAATGTTGCAAGAATTGAAATTCAACAAAATGATAGATCAACATCGAGAAAAAATATCTATTAAAAAAGAAAAATGTGATTTATTAAGAAATATGATTCAACTTCAAAGTTCTATTTTTAATCAAAGTATTTAATAACAATTTTTATTTTTGGTTTAATTTTTTTTATTTTTAAAGTTTAAGATTTTTTATCCAAAAAGTTTAAAACTATTTCAAAGTTTATTAATTTTATAAGTAATTTTTTTTAATAAGTAATTTTTTTTAATAGTTCAAAAGAACTATACTTTCTTTTTGTTAGCATTTAAGAATATATTGATACAAAAACAAAGTGTGTGTGTACGCTATATAAATTCTATTAATGTGATAAAATTAACTAATTAAATAATAATAAATATATATGTATTTATTAAGTGAGTGAAATATAAGTAAAATAAAAACGATTGATATAAATATTATTAATTACTTTATTTCTTTTTTTGTTTTTTATTCTAAAAATGTTATATTTAATTATATAAAAACTTTTTTATTTAAATAATTTAGCTGTACGTCAATTACGAGTATAAGTCAATTTATTTTAAACCAACGCCAGGTAAAAAACTTTAAATTATTACACGATTAATTATTATAAGGATACATTTCTCGAAATAATAATGTTCGACGATCCAGGTTTTCTGCGTATACATTTTCGTCTCTTTGCTCGTAACAGTTTCTTAACTCATTTTGTTCTACTATGTCTTCTTCAATATAAAAATCTTTATCATTATCATCGTTATTTAAACATATGTTATGAAGTACACAACATGCTATTATAATCCGAGTCATAAAATGAGTATCACGTAACGGTAGTTTTTGTAATTGTCGAAATCGGCCTTTCAAAATACTGAAAGCTTTCTCAACTACTACTCGAGTTGCTGAAACTTTTCTATTAAATTCTACTTGTTCTATCGTAAGATTATCATTATCTTTAAAAGGAGAGACAATCCATTTTTTTGCTACTCCATTGTAACCTTTATCTCCTAATAAAAAAGTATTTGGAAAAATGTTTTCTCTTTCCAGTTCAGCAACTCGAAATAGCTCTGATCTTCTCAACATACGAACATCGTGAAAAGATCCTGGATCACCATAATATATATTAGTAAATTTCATGTTACTATCGGTAACAGCTTGTAAAAGAATTGAGTAACATTGCTTCCTATTAAAATATTCCCTACCATTTTCTTCGGGCTTATTAATATAAATATGCGAGCCATCTATGGCTCCAATACAGTTACGAATGCCTGCTATTTCTTGAAATTTGTGAGATACTTTAGTTATATTATTTCCTTCGGGCCATGTAATAACTTCAGGCACTATGGTAACTAGCCAATTAATAACTCGACGTATAATGCGAAATACAGATGATAAAGACATGTCAAAAAGATTGGACAGTGTTCGATGTGGTTCTTTATTATTGAGAAACCAAAGAGTCATCAATAAACACAACTCCGCAGATTTCTTTTTTTTCCCAGATTCATGTAATGGTATAAATCCACTTGTTTCTAAAAATTCTGTAAAGCCCAATATATCTAATTAATTTTACATTAGTTTATCACAATATAACATCTATTATGATATTAATATAATATTAATGATTACCTAGTAACAGATATACAATTGGGCGAGTTAATCTAAAATCCTCCCTAAATTCTTCGTTACTTTTTGCACGTGCTACATGAAGAAAATCTTCAACACGTCGCCTATGACCGTTATTTAAAAAATGAAGAAGGGGAAACAGCAAATCTTCTTCGTAAATATCATTTTCCAAAAGCAGATTATAGTTACTATCATCTGATGAAGTAGTACTACTGCTATCATCTGATGAACTAGTACTGTTGCTATCGATATTATCATCATCACTGCTGGTACTGCTATTTTCCAATAAATCTATTGCATTATCAAGTAAATTATCTTCATTCATCTGTTGAAAAATTTTATTTATTAAATTACGTTCAAATATAACCTCTTTACTTTATAAAAATAAATATTTTAATTACTTGCACATATATACATATACACATAAACACACATAGAGTATAAATATAATTACAAATTAACATACCTTTATATATTTAAGTTAGCAAATTATAGTTTTTATATGTACGAAATTAACTCTCGGATTAAACTCTCTTTCTCTATTATGCGTGATATACATTATATTGTGCGCATTAACTTTTGCGCATGTAAAATGCTTTCCATTTATCGTATTGGTGGTTACTAACTTGAGTTCACTTGAGGTAATGTAAGTCGACACAAGTGCATGTAAATGGAAAGCACCCAATGTGTAACAATTCTATTTCGACTCTTACGAATTTCTCGTTTCTCGTACTTCAATACGATGTGGAATAATGTTTCATTCTTCTTACTCTCGCTCGTATTATTATTTGACGATAATGTTTCACGTGAAAGAATTTTATTTCGACTCTCACGAGTTTCTCGTTTTTCGAACTTTAATATTACGATATAATTATTTCATTCTCCCTATTTTCGCTCGTTATATTTGACGAGTGGTGACAAGTAAGTGGTGACGTGAATGTGTAATAATTTTTTTCAACTTAGGACAACTTTATATACGTGAAATTATTTTATACGTGGAATTATTTTAGCATTTTAGATAATTAGTTTGTATAAAAAATAATAATTTCTATAAAATAAAGAGTTTACTTATCGCATCTACATCAACCTCTGTTTTAGTATTTCAGATAGAGTACCACAGTTTGTGTGTACGAAAAATAATTCCTTTAGAATATAAAGTTCACTTATTACGTGGAATTATTTTATTCTTTCATATTTGTTATTATACATATATATATTACAAGAGATATTAATATATCTGTACATTCTATTTATAACATTAATTATACCTTAATATTTCAATATATATATTATATTTCTATAATTTGTTGTTGTTAATAATTGAGTAGTCTAGTTATGATAATAAAGATATATATTTATATATATATATATATATATTTATATATATATATATACGCAGATCGGTTACTTTGGGGACCTATTTTTTTAAATTAAAATAACACTTGTAAATAATGTGTATAATCGTGTATTTCTAATGTATACAACGTATAAAACCTAATAATGAATATACGTACAGATAAGTATAAAGTGATTACTTCGAGGACACTTTAGAAGTATATCGATTACTTTGAGGACTTTAGTCCCCAAAGTTATCAATATACATATATAAGTCCTCAAAGTAATCCATATACATCTAAAGTCTCCAAAGTAATCACTATATACTTACCTGTATGTATATCCATTATTAAGTCTTACACATTGAATATATTTAAAATGCACGAATCAATAATTAATTTTACACGTTATATTGATTACTTTGGGGTATTTTATATGATTGTATACTGACTTTAAATTTGATTTAAAAAAGGGCAGAACATATATATTTTTACGATACAATTTTACAATACAATACAATTGCTATATAAAGTGATTATATGAATAAAAATGAAATTACATTTAAAACAGATTAACATATATCTAGATTTACATATAGAAAAAGTCGAGTTACAACATATTTCAACATTATTGCTTTTATCAAACAATTTAATTTAACACTAAGAATTTAAAGGCTTTCTATCTAATATATTAAATATACATATATTAAAAATAAATACATTGGTTCTACCGTACGTGGATATTAAACGCGTTATAGTAAAAATTAATTCCAGATTTAGCGACTTCAGCTCGATGTTTTTTTCGCATGTATCTCTTTAGAGGGGTCAGATAAGAATGTAAGAATTAGAAATTCTTACATTCTTATCTGACCCCTCGAATTGAGAATTAATTCTAACTATATAATAATAAGTCTTGGCAATGTACCAAGCAAAATTTTTATCCCGTGCACATTATCAAAATTCTAGTGAAAAATTAATTTTCGCTATAACGAGCCTAACATCCGCGTACGGTAATAGCCAATGTATTTGTTTCTTAATGTACACTTAATTTGTTAAACTTTATTTTAAAGGGATCCAAAGATTGAATTTTTTTCACAAAATAAGAAATAAAAGACATCCTGTATACATATATGCATATATAAAAATGAAATTAATTAAAAATAAATATATTGTAAAAAGAATATCTATGTTTTATGTATATATACATTATCTCAAATATATTTCTTCCATATATTTAATATTATATAATATTATTCATAAATTTAAATATTATATATATTTAGTCCTCAAAATAATCATTGCGTTTATACATTGTCCTCAAAGTAATCGATACTTATAAACAATGTCCTCAAAGTAATCGTTACATATATATATATATACGCAGATTGATTATTTTGGGGACCGTTTTTTTTCAATCAAAATAACAGTAGTATTTAATGTGTATAATCGTGTATTTCTAATGTATACAATGTATAAGACCTAATAATGAATAGATTAGATGCCTAAAGTGCTCGAAGTAATCAATATACATCTAAAGTCCCAAAAGTAATCACTATATACATATCGTCACGTATATCCATTATTAAGTCTTAGACATTGAATATATTTAAAATACACGAATTAATAACTAATTACACATTATATTGATTACTTGAGGTATTTTATATTGTGATTGTAAACTTATTTTAAATTTAATTTAAAAAAGGACATATATATTTTTTACAATACAATTACTATCAAAGGTGATTATATAAATGAAAATAAAATTACATTTTGTATATAAAAAAGTCCAGTTACAACATATTTCAACATTATTACTTTTATCGAGCAATTTGTTAACACTAAGAATTTGAAGACTATATATTAAACATATATTAAGAAATAAATACATTGGCTATGAGAGCTGTACGCGGATGTTAGGCGCGTTATAGCGAAAATTAATTCCCGATTTAGCGAAAATTAATTCCCGATTTAGCGACTTCAATCCAATATTTTGCTCGCCTATATCTCTTTAGAGGAGCCATTGGAGATTGTAGGAATTAGAAATTCTCGAATTGAGAATTAATTCCAAATATAAATTTTGGCAATGTACTAACAATAAGTAAAATTTAAGTGCCTCGTGCACATTATCATATTTCTAGTGAAAAATTATTTTTCATTATATGCGCCTAACATCCGCATACGGCTCTCATAGCCAATGTATTTATATTTCTTAATATATATTTAAAACGCAATATCAATATAGTATGATTGGCTATGAGAGCATTAGCGCGGTATATGTTTTTTTTAAGAAATTTTATTAAGGTGTTTCAATACATATGAGACGTACGTTTCGGCTCTTTTGAGCCTTCATCAGCGCAATACAAAGTTAAAAAACGCCCAAAATATCATTAAATAAAAATGTATGGATTAAATTCGGTAAATTTAAGAGCCCGCATGTTGAAGTACCGTGAATGTTAAAGTAGTGCTCCACTTCTTGACAAATAACCATAAATTATATTCTATGTGGCTGCATCTGAGGTTGAGGAACGATTATTACCATCGGGTAATTTACAATATTAGGATGCAATGTATAAATAATAAAGATATCTCACAGAAATAAAACTTGGTAGCCATATCAGCATAGCACTAACATTCTTCGAATTAGACTTCGATTCGACCGCAAAACGAGGTAGTAATGTAATGATCTATTATCCCGACAATATCGAATGATCTCGAGATTGGTAAAATACATATGTAAATGTTTAGAATTAACAAAAAACGGTAGCGAACATACACTAAACATAATAAATATCTAAAAAGGTCGACAATATAAATTACAAAGACGTTAAAAATAAAATAATATGAAAAAACCTGTGTTGACATAAAATGGCAAGTCATATCGCAATATAGTTACTTATGACAATTAGACAGTTATTTCGATATTATTTATTGTTTTATATATTGTTATATATATTTAATTTGTTAAATTTTATTTATTTTACAGAAATCCAAAGATTGCTCTATTTGCCAAATTAAAAATAGGATATCCTCTATATATGTACATATAAAAATGGAATTAATTAAAAATAAATATATAATACTAAAAGAAATATCTATGTTTTATATATATATATATATTTCTACTATACATATGTATACTTAATATTATATAATATTATTTATAAATTAATATTATACATATTTAGTTGTTCTCGAAGCAATCATTGCGTTTATACATTGTCCTCAAAGTAATCATTGCGTTTATACATTGTCCTTAAAGTAATTGTTACATATAACTCTTGCATAAATATAAGATAATTTATATAAATATATAATATACACAACTACATAAAAAATATTATTTTGTTTGTTAAAACTGCATAATAGAGGTGCTCTTTTTAATTTTAATAATGTTAATATATATTATAAAGAGAAACTTATTAAACATTAAAAAATTATTAAATGTTCTTACATTTCTAGAAGATATTAGCATAAAAGAATCTACTTCATATCGCTCATATTTTGGATGTATAAAACAAAGTCTAAAAATATATAAATCTTTATTGTTCCTCAATTTTCTATGCAAAGCAAGGTTTATCCTACATCCTATGCTTGGTACTTTCGATGCAAAGCAGAGTCTTAAAACTCTCTTTTTATTATTAGTTCTATATAATACTGTATTATATTCTAATATATTTTAAAGAAAATTAATTTATATCATGCCGATTCTCCTTCGTTTACATATTCATTTTATTGATATAATAAAATTATTATTTTATTACAATTTATACAGGGTGTCTGGAGTCAACCGCATCACCCGTCGTGTGCAGGTAGAGGCAGTTAAACTGAGTAGGAAAGTCCTGTACCGTTTTGCGATGTTCGCAATAATTAATAAGAAATTAAATAAAAAAGAGCGGCCAATCCGTGCGAGTAAAAGCGCGCGACGAGAAGAGACCGCCTACTGTTTACGTGATTCTTGTCGCGCGGCGAAAATAAAAGCCTAATGTTTACGCGGTTGCTACGCACGCGACAAAGCGGGGAGGAGCACTCTACAAAGGACAATGGATAAATACGAGCAATGCATAACGTTGGACCCCCGCGTGGGCTGTCTCTTCTCGCCGCGCGCTTGAACTCGCGCGTATTGGCCGATCTTGTTTAATTTATTTATCATTAATTATTGCAAAGATCGCAAAACGGTAGAGGACTTTCTTACTCGGTTTAACCTGCTCTATCAGCACACGACGGGTGATGCGGTTGACTCCGGACACCCTGTATAAGAATTTAAAAAGTTAGTATATAAATTAGTATATATATACACAGATCGATTATTTTTTCCAATTAAAATAACAGTTGTATATAATGTGTAATTAGCTGTATAATGTGTATTTTTAATGTATGCAATGTATAAGACTTAATAATGAATATACGTACAGATAAGTATATAGTGATTACTTTGGGGACTTTAGATGTATATCGATTACTTTGGGGACTTTAGATGTATATCGATTACTTTGGGAACTTTAGATGTATATCGATTACTTTGGGGACTTTAGACATTTAAAAATTTAATTTCCAAGAGTTTAATAAACATACATATATTATGGATGTATGTATATAGGGTGTAACTGAAAAAAACATATATGGAGTACACCATCAGATTATGTGGCATCAATAATTTTTAAATTATTAATGATTGAAAATGAAAAGCTTCTCACAAACGAAACTTTGTAGAGTTAAAATATTAATAAAACAAAATTTTTTAGTTAATTTCAGGTAGCTTTCAGGTTTACTTTAATAGAATTTTAATTTAAAGCTTAGTTACAAAGATGATAAAAATTGGGAACATGCAAAAAATGAAAACCTCTTTTTACATTTTCGCTGGGGAAAAATTGTTTTCAAATTGACCAGAAAATTTGATGATGTGCCCCGTACATGTTTCTTCAGTTACATCCTTTATATACATATATATATATATAATCTAATTAAGATTAATTTCAAGGAAATGGGAAATATCAAATTTACACCAATATTATATTAATATAAAATATTGTTATATTTTTATAACATACATACATATGTAGGTATTTTTTATTTAAAACATTACAGTATATTTCTACTTGAATAGATGCTGTTAACATTAAATAAAAAGATTGAACTTTTAAACCGACTAAAATAAAAAAAACAAAATTTCTAAGCTGAAACATCAAACTTTCTTTAGTTATGTGAATTGAAGAAATTAAATATCAAAATATTTTTTGTGTTCCAAGTAATAGATATTTTAAATTATAATATTATATAAAAATTATTAATTAAATTTAAATAATTTTTTTACATTATTATACAATACATGTCCCATTTTAATTGTGCACCCCGATTATCATCGCAGAAAGTAGTCGGATGAAAAATGTTTCATACATAAGTTGTAGGGCTTCAAAAGACCTATTTACTGACGCTATGAGTTTGACCTTGGAAAGGGATGATCTTGGAAAGCCCAGTCAAGATCAACATAAAAATCTTTAATGGAAACCCTCATTTTTTATTTGATATTCTTGTATCTGACGTCGAGAGCTTTCCAAAACACTATAATAAAACATTTTTTTCTTAAGTACTTTTTGAGTATAAGGCTTGAAGTTTACAACTTTTTGACATAAAATGTAAAATATTTTGTAAAATGTTCAGTTTTCGGTAATCTTACTTTTACATCTCATTATTCTGTGCATAAAAGTAAAGGTAAGATTACCGAAAACTGAATTTTTACAAAATATTTAACATTTTGTCAAAAAATTGTAAACTTCGAGCCTTATAACTCAAAAAGTACTTGAAAAAAACATGTTTTATTATAGTGTTTTGGAAAGCTCTCGACGTCAGCTACTAGAATATCAAATAAAAAATGGGAATTTCCATTAAAGATTTTTATGTTGACCTTGACTGGACTTTTCAAGGTCATCCCAAGGACACTCGTAGCGTTAGTAAATAGGTCTCTTGAAGCCCTACAACTTATGTATAAAACATTTTTCATTCGACTACTTTCTGCGATGATAATCGGGGTGCACAATTAAAATGGGACACTCTGTATAAGTTACATAAATTTGATAAAATTATATTTAAATAACTACAAACATTGTAATCAGAGTTTTAAACACTGAATAGATATATATCAAAACAACAAAAATAAATCTGTTAATTGCTAAACAAAAATCAATTATTTTTAAAGAACAAAAATAAAATAATAAAATGTATAACTCAATACATAAAATTTTCTGTTAATTATTAAACAAAAACATTGCTGATTGTTAAACAAAAAAAAATAAATTGTAAAATTTAAAAATTACGTAATTTAAAAAGTACGTAAAATCCTTTGCTGATTGTTGAACCAGGATTTTATTTGGTACACAGTTCGTGTTTGTAAGCAAGGATTAGCTGCTATTAAAGCTGCAATTTCCTTCAATGAAGGGCATTTTTAAGTATTTAGATATGTGCCAAATTGTGTCAGCACTATATCTTTTTCTGCATTACTCCAACGCGTACGTTTGCACTTTAATTGTGTTTCATTTTCTGTAATAAGATGAATTTTTTAAATAAATTTATATAATATATATAATTTGTATACATATATGTATATATACAGATTGTCATTTAAAGATCATCCACTAAGTACATAGCTTTATTTCTTATCAAAAAATAAGTCGAAATGTCCTGAATAATTTTTTTTCTATAATACTCAATAAGGGAATAATTATTGAGTAAAATATTGAATTTGCAACTGCAGTTAAATTAAAGAAATTTTTTCAAACAAGAAATATTAATCGTTCATATATAGTCGCATTATATTAAAATATTTTTAAATAACTTGACATCATAACTATAAATATAAATGTTGTTACATTATAAAAAAAGTTCTAATCAATTATGCGATTTTAAAAGAATAACTTTTTAATAACTTTTCAATTATATATCTTATTTTTTATATATGTATATATAAAGAATAAAGATTATAATAGAAAAAGAAAACACACAAGGATATTCTATATATCTTAATTTTCTTTTCGATGCATAATCTACTTGCAAAAGTTTAATAAATTGAACATTAACACCATACAAGATTTTTTGCTAACTATGTTCCCAAAGTAATCCTTGTATATATACATTACTTTGGGGACAGTCCTTGAAGTAACCTTTTTGTATATAAAATATTGAGAACGGACCTCAAAGTAAACACATGTCCCCAAAGTAATCAGAATATATAAGATTTTGTCCTCAAAATAACCGATCTGCGTATATATATATATATATATCTATATATACCTATATATATTTAGAGAGAGAGAGAGGGTGGGGAGGGGAGCGGGAGGAAGGGAGGGAGGGGAAAAGGGAGAGAGGGAGAGAGAGAGAGAGAGGGAGAGAGAGAGAGAGAGGGAGGGAGAGAGAGAGAGAGGGAGAGAGAGAGACTTTACTTATTGTTCCTTTTCTCAACTCCCATTCTTAACTTGATATTTTTCTAGCGTCGATTAATTGAATCAACTTATTAATTGCCAAATTAACTTCAGAGATTGTTAACGTACAGATAATCATATGTAAATAAAATACTTTCTAACTTTAGTAATAACGGTGATCATTCAACCTCTGATTCTATCTTGTTAATTGAATTTTACACGTCTTCTTATTAATTAAAACAGGCAATTACCTTCAGTTAATTTAAGTATTCGATATACATACGTACAGTGTCAGCATATATACACTCATATCAGTATTTTCAGGGAAGCATATCTGTGCGTAAGTATGTGTATTAAATTATACTTAAATTATTATTATTATTATACATATATATACATATATATACATATATATCTATATGGTTATAGCGAATTCTGACATGCTATTATAATTTAAGTTGCAAATCTGGGCTAGAAATTGTATTTTGATAGTGAGCGTTACGATGTGATAATATGCAGCTCTTTATATCCACTTTTTCCATATGACTATTAGTTCCCAGATAGATCTGCTTGTAATTTCAATATAGATTATCAGAAACTGTGTAAACTAATCGGAATAAATTGTTGAATAAGTGTTCCGATGTATATACATATATATGTGATGTTGTACTAAACGTGTGTCAAATCTGTCACTTTTGAGTATTTATACGTGCATGTGTGAATTCGATAATTAATGAGTTTAAATATGAAATGACTGATTTGTTTACATTATTATATGTAAAAAGACTCGCCTAATTAGGTTTGCACATGTATATATATATACAGGGTGTCTCAGAACTCAGTGCCAAAATTGATACAGCGGCTTTAGGACATGAAAACAAGTCGAAAATGTTAATAAACATATGTCCGAATCCGAACGGTTTTGGAGTTATAAGGTAATAAAGTTGCTTTCTTAAGACAAGCAACTTTATTACCTTATAACTCCAAAACCGTTCGGATTCGGACATATGTTTATTAACATTTTCGACTTATTTTCATGTCCTAAAGCTGCTGTATCAATTTTGGCACTGAGTTCTGAGACACCCTGTATATATATATATACAGGGTGTTCAAAAAGTCCCGGACCGGTTGAATAACTTGTAAAGTAGGCGTCGCACTGAAAAATGGCCTAGATAAAAGTTGTAGGAAATATCCCTGGCTATCTGATGGTGACCTTGGCTGTAACTTTGGCCTTGACCTTCAAGGTCATTTGAAGGTCAAATCGATTTTTTTAAATGGAACGCCATATTTTTCAATGCATATTCTTGTAGCTTATTTCGAGAGCTTTCCAAAACACTATAATGAGTTATTTTTTCATTAAGTACTTTTCGAGTTATAAGGCTTGAAGTTTACAGTATTTTGACATAAAATACAAAATATCGTGTAATACATTCAGTTTTCGATAATCTTACCTTAATACTTTTATTCACAGAATAATGAGACCAATCAATTGGTGTAAAAAAACACATAGTTGCTTTAAAAAAAAGTATGCAGCTGCATGTTGCAAATTACATACTTTTTCTTAATAGCAACTGTGTTTTTTTTACACCAATTGATTGGTCTCATGATTCTATGCATAAAAGTATTAAGGTAAGATTACCGAAAACTGAATATTTTACAAGATATTTTGTATTTTATGTCAAAATACTGTAAACTTCAAGCCTTATAACTCGAAAAGTACTTAATGAAAAAATAACTCATTATAGTGTTTTGGAAAGCTCTCGAGATAAGCTACAAGAATATGCATTGAAAAATAGAGGGTTCCATTTAAAAAAATCGTCGATTTGACCTTCAAATGACCTTGAAGGTCAAGGCCAAAGTTACAGCCAAGGTCACCATCAGATAGCCAGGGATATTTCCTACAACTTTTATCTAGGCCATTTTTCAGTGCGACGCCTACTTTACAAGTTATTCAACCGGTCCGGGACTTTTTGAACACCCTGTATATATATATATTGACGATACAAGAAGTTATATTATGTAAATGGAATATACCTTAATATTTCAAAAGTAAACGTATTTTCCTATGTTTTAACTAAATATTAATATAACATTTGATATTACAAGAAAAATGAATATAATATATATAAGCGGGTAATTATATACATTTAATTATTTTAATATTTTATTTCTATATAAATGAGAATAAATGTACGTGTCTATAAACTAACGATATGTGACATATACGATTATTGTTTATTGTTAATCAGAGTATATTGATCAATATAAAATTACTGAATAATAATTCATTGAATAATAATTCATTGAATAATAATTCATTGAATAATAATTCATTGAATAATAATTCATTGAATAATAATTCATTGAATAATAATTATAGTAATAATAAGGAAGTATATGTCATCTTATTATATACATTTATTTGCTTAGATCAGCCTCAACAATAAGTGACACAGCCTCAACAGTAAGTGACACAGCCTCAACAGTAAGTGACACAGCCTCAACAGTAAGTGACACAGCCTCAACAGTAAGTGACACAGCCTCAACAGTAAGTGACACAGCCTCAACAGTAAGTGACACAGCCTCAACAGTAAGTGACACAGCCTCAACAGTAAGTGACACAGCCTCAACAGTAAGTGACACAGCCTCAACAGTAAGTGACACAGCCTCAACAGTAAGTGACACAGCCTCAACAATAAGTGACATAGCCTCATCAGCCGATAAAGGATTTTGTTCCTGCTCAGAATTCTGAATTTTTACTAACATTTTGTCTGCCATGGCGGTATTTGATGCCAATATCTGCAAAAGCAGCACTTTCTTTCCCTTTTTCTCTGAATTTTATGGCTGCAGCATAAGTGAGAACCTCCAAGGAATTCTCAGCTCGTATATTTTGTGTTCGCTTTGTTCGTGGGGTACAAGTACCGGAAATAAGTTGGCGCTGGAAGTTCATATTTTTTAATAAATAATAGCTCAAACGATTGCTCTTTAATTGCTTTGTCAGAATCAACAATAGCTTTTCTTTTAAAATTATTTTTTTAAATATTTACAAAAGTAAAATTTATCATTTTCACTTAAAAACATATTTCTAATAGTTTTCAGCAACTATATCCAGCATAAAATGATAGCTTCTTATTGCTCCTTATTGCTCCTTATTGCTCCTTATTGCTCCTTATTGCTCCTTATTGCTCCTTATTGCTCCATCATTACTATCATGATTTATTGCATTTTTTATCGAAAATTAACAAATTAATCATTTCTTTAAGGTTATATAGAAGAAGGTTAAGTCATCAATTCAGCCTATGTATTTGCCACAGCAACCCATGATGCATTGCAATGCATTGTGAATAGCGCGCGATTGGTGATTTCTTGTCAACCCATCGATTGTGCGACTGCGCACAATTAATTCTTTGCATAGCATCATGGGTAGCTGTGGGATGATGTCTTAACCTTCTTCTATATAACCTTACATTTCCCAAGCGACGACGCCTCCACCTATAGGCCGCCTATCGGAACTACATGGCTCAGCAGCCAACGGCGACAATATTCAAAAATAATATAATTACATTTGTGTCGCTTTTTGTCGATGACACAAGTCGACTTTGAGTGACTTTGCTTAGATGGTGAGTCAAGCGCATAGACATAGTAAGTATAGACTGCTTATGAGGTAGTGTGGGGGGGGGGACGTACGCCACAACGAAAAGGACAGACTGTCGATAATATGGGTGTCTATCTCTTTCTAGCGTTTAATAGTGGGGGAAACATAGCGGCGTCAGAAGAAGACAGACACCCAGATAGCACATGATATTCTCCGTATATTCTGAATTCATACGGAATCTCCCATATATATACGTAACATTCTGAGAATATACTGAGGATATCGTAAGCAGTATAGTATATAATGGGCTACGAACATTTGGTATATTCTGAGGATATTCTGAGGATATTCTGAGGATATCGCACACAGAATATCACATTTTGCATTTATATCGATTCTGCATTAGATTCTGCATTAGATTCTGCTATTAGATTCTGCATATATTTTGGAATTCATCCCGAATATCCTGAATATATACGTAATAATCTAGGGATATTCTAAGGATATAGCACACAGATTATGTGAAATACGTCCAAAATATAAATATAACGTCATAAATCACGTTTAATATTTTGTAGAAATGTGAATTGTGTAATAAATAAGTATAAATTGTTTCTTACATTTTGGACGAAATTTAAATTATTTATTAAATGTATGTAGAAAACCTTTTTTACATGCGATTACTCTAGCTCAGGGGGTCGATCATGTAATTTCACGTGAAACTTTTCATTTATCTTTCAGTCAACTTTACATTCGAAACAAAGCTGGAAAGTACAGTATATACTTTATTTACTATTATTAAAATAGTGTAGTTTATTTGCTTACCGCTATGCGGTGCATTATTCATTTTCTATACCCGTATTCGAGTTCTTGTCATGAGCGTATATAAAGCCTGCAAAATGCGGTTAATGACATTTTTCTATCAGTTTAATTTCTGTCCGAATAAGTGAAAATATTTTGTTACATATATGCATGATATATCTGTAACATACTGGAGATATACCGTTAACATTCTACAGATATTCTTGGTATGTACCATAAGATCTTCTCAGTATATACTATGAACTAAAATAGAAAGACATTAGAGCATTCTTAGTACATATTCAGTACATCATAGTACGTATCTCGAATGCTCTGAGAATATACGCAATATACTTTTGCGATATCCTCCGAACATTCTCAGTATCTACATGTGCTGTTAGGGCACCTATATTATTCTCATGCCCTGCTTTTCTCGTGGCGTACGTTTCAACTTATGGCCAGGCTACCTCGTAAGCAGTCTATTCTTACTATGTCTATGGTCAAGCGTAATCAAGCGTGGCTTTCTATTTATCGTATTGAGGTTACTAACTTGAGTTCACTTGAGTTAACGTAAGTCGATGTAAATGGAAAGCACCCATTATTAAAATTAACGACAGAGAGAAAACTCTAACGATAATCCAACTTTTTTTTAATTTGATCGTTAGTCTTTTTCGTTAGTTTTAATAATGTGAGATGGCGCTATAGTATCAAAAATGTTGCCTCACGTTGTCCTCTACGACACGTGATTTCTCTCTCTTTTGGCGGCTGATCGATGCCAGATGCGAAAGGAACACGTGTTTTCGTCAGTTAAACTTTAACTGTTAAAGTTAAGGTACTGAGAAGGCACGTGCGAAATCCGCCGTAGAGGTAGTCGAAGGCAAATCAAGATCTTATCGTAAATTTCTCGATTGGATTGTATTCCGCATGTCAATTTAATTTTATTCAGACCTTTTGCGCGCCTACATAATGTCGGAGACGAAGCATACATGCAGCCACGATGAGCGTCGTCAGGTCGAGTATCTGGAGACATCTGTAAAATCGGAGAACGATACGAAGGAATACAGGTTAGACGATACGATGTTTGGGACACACTTTTTTTTCTTTTTTCTACGAGTAAATACAGCTTCGAGCAAAAACACCCTCGTGTTTAGCTTTCTAATGTAACGACAATTTCGAGAAATATCCGTCTTCGGGAAGGATTAAGATTCATTTTTTATTTCTTTAACATGTCATTTTAATTGGAGTAAATGTTATAAAATATTTAAAATGATTGTAAAACGTTGTTTTACATGCTATACATTTTATCACATAGTTTTATATTATCTGTCATTTCAATCACTTAGCTCATTTAACGATCTTTTTGAAAAAAAGTAATATTTTTGTAGAATGTTTTTTGTTACAACTTTATTATGAGTTAGATATAATTGTTATGCTAATGAAAACACCTTTAAGATTACGTACAAAGATATATCCAATTTATTTTAAACAATAAAAAAAACGTACTATTTAAAAAAAAATATATTTTTGAGATTACATTTGTATATTTGATACAAAATTTATATTTTTTTTGTTTGTTTCTTAAAAGTATTTGGTAAACCAAACATTTATTTAATTACTGACATATTGATTAGACGTTTTGTCAATAATATTATTATGTCCATCAAATTTAGGGTCATCCGGTTACGGAATGGTTTGACAGCTATGCTAATAGTTGATTTACATTCAAAAACACGTGCTTCCCAAGATGATGATGAGGATAAAGGTGAGTACCAAACATGGTTAAATCATGTTAATTTGAAAAATTTAAGTATTTAAGTAGATAACATGTATAAAATAAACATTGTGTAATATGGGAAAAAATATTAATATAATTATTTGTGGTGTATTATATATATATATGAAAATGTCATATTTGCTATTTACCATTAGCTACAGCAAGTAGCAAACATAAAACTAAAGATAAGTATAGTAAGGAAGATTTTGATGAAAAAGATGACGAGGATGAAGATGAAGATACGAGCAATAAATATGATGAAGAAAATAGTTTTTCGGTAACTAAACGAGTTGAGAGAAATCAAAAGAAGATATTGATAAATCATTTGCGAGTATGTCAACTCTTTCTAATATGATGTAGCTCATTCATTGTTTTTCTCTCTTTTTTTTTTTTTTTAAACAGCATGTGGTTTATGCGTGGGAGTAGGCAGTTTTAGCGATCTACCGGAAATTCCAGGCATCGCGCATTTCCTCGAACATATGGTTTTTATGGGATCAGAATATAAAAATATATCAAATATCCACAAGTAATAAACTCTAGTGGATTCACTGTAAAGAAATTTTTTTATTCGTGCATTTAAATGCCCAAGTATTATGTTATTTGCAGGAAAATGATTTTGACGCGTTTCTCAGCAAGCGCGGCGGCTCGACCGACGCCAGGACGGATTGCGATTTGACGACGTTTTACTTTGATGTTCAAGAGGAGCACCTGTTAGCAACTCTTGATCGTTTCGCTCAATTTTTCATTAAGCCATTGATGAAGAGAGACGCCATCACGCGCGGGCAAAAAGCCATGGAAAGCGGTACGTATTATTATAATTGTAGCAACAATTGTCGCACTTTGCAGAATCGATAAATCTTCTTATAGAATTTCAGACGGACTTGCATTACGACAACAATAGAAAGAATAAATTAATCTCTTCTTTCGCGCGAGTCGGTCATCCAGCCAGTAAGTTCACTAGGGGCAATCTGATAACGTTGCGCGATAATGTGGACGATGACAAGCTATACGCAGAGCTGCACAAGTTTAGAGAACGCCATTACAGCGTCCATAGGATGAAACTGGCTATACAGGTAAAAATTTCGCTTTGTTTTTTAAGCCACGACAAATATCATTAATTATTTAATCAAACGCCGCTATTTCGCTACAACGTCTGTTTACAAGCGAGATTATCGCTAGATACTTTGGAAAAGTACGTCACGACGTGCTTCGCCGATGTGCCGAGCAACGGGCTGCAGAAGAAAATATACGATGAAATCTGTGAGAGAACAGAAACTGATTTCAGGTAGAGAAATCTCAAAAACAAACGAATACTAATAGGAATATAATTAATTGATTTCAGAAGAGAAAACCGCGAGAGAGAGGAGATTTGATAAAATGTGATACAAGACTTTTCGTTTAAATGACTAGGTTTTTTTTTGTATATTTTTCGATGAAAAAGATCCGATAGATTACGTTGTGTGTTTGTGCGAGAGTATGCACTATTATCCGCCGCGCGACTACATAACTGGGGACGATCTTTACTTCCAGTACGATAAAAAAACCATACAAATGTGCCTGTGTGTTTGGACTACTTGAAGCCGGAAAACGTGAACATCATGATCTTCAACGGAAAATTTAACGCGGAGTTAGATAAGACTGAGCCGTGGTTCCAAACTAGGTACACGGATGTCGAAATACCGCGAGAATGGATCGAGCGCTGGAAGATCATCAAGCCGTTGCCAGATCATCAAGCCGTTGCCAGATCATCAAGCCGTTGCCAGATCATCAAGCCGTTGCCAGATCATCAAGCCGTTGCCAGATCATCAAGCCGTTGCCAGATCATCAAGCCGTTGCCAGATCATCAAGCCGTTGCCAGATCATCAAGCCGTTGCCAGATCATCAAGCCGTTGCCAGATCATCAAGCCGTTGCCAGATCATCAAGCCGTTGCCAGATCATCAAGCCGTTGCCAGATCATCAAGCCGTTGCCAGATCATCAAGCCGTTGCCAGATTTTCACTTACCGAACACATTGTTCACCAATAAATGATGTTCCAATAATGATGGAAATCTAATGATATTAAAATAATAAGTTGTATTTCCTTGATATTTTTATACTTTTTTATTTATTGGAAGCTTTTATTTAACATTGGCTCTCGCATATAATAAATGATATAGCACGATAAAATGAGAATATATTATAAAACGCGCGCGATTCTCCTTGCAAATCCTTAAATGTTCAGGCTTCTATGTTTTATTCAACAAGTCGCATTCACTAATGCTATCGGTGACATCTTCCATGTTGCAATAGTCTAATTAAAACAAGACTTATATTATACAAGCGACAAATAAATTATATAATATATATTTACTTTGTGTGTCATTTAAATGGACAAATTTGTGATATTAAGCAGCGCGAAGGAAAAATTGTGCGTATAGAAATTTTGAATAAAGTTTATCAGCAGATATATTAATAAGTGTCCTTTCTGAAATTAAAAGAAAGATTTCCAAGTTTTTTTCTTGTGTGATTTTAACTTTAATATATTACATCTATAGCTTTTGATCGAAATGTAAAATAATCGGCATATTTATTTTATGCAAACAGCCGTATGAAGTACATAGCTCAATATTGTGATAAAAAAAATGAAAAGTTACCTTTTCTCTTCCACATACCCGAATTAGAGATTAGCCGTTATAAATAAAAGCGATTATTATTCATATTTTGTACATTTTATTTTTTTTTTTACAATATTAAATCACAGAATACTTGCAAATCTTTTTAACTATATTGTTTCCTTCAACATATAATTTGTTCTTAAGATGTAAATATGTCACTTTTAATGATATTTCTGATTTATATAATCTACACCACACGCAAATCACTTTCTTCAGAATTTATTTATTAATCGTGATTTAAAGATGAGTTATATATCCTTAATATATAACTATTGTAACATGAATGAATACAAAAAAGAGAAAATTGCTCTTTATTAAATAATAACAAATGTTTTTTCATAATAGTTTATATAAATAGTATTTTTATCCTATAATTTGTAAAAATATATATTAGATATCTGTTATATAACAGATGTATACATGTGTAGTCCGTTGATATATGTATGTATAATATTGTAAGAAATAAGGCAGTTATACATATATGAATCAATTGATATTAAAATTTAAATTGTATAAGTATAGTAAGAAAATTTATAATAATATTAATTTGCTTTTGTTATTTTAAACTGTTTTAAAATACGAATATATTGCATAATTGTATGATAAAAAGTTTAATTTAGAAAAAAATGTATTTCTAATTTATTATTTTATTATGTGCTGTTATATAATTTTATTTATATGTATATTATTATACAGGGTGTCCCAGAATTGAAAGTAAAAAAAAGGGGGCATATTCTACAGGTCAAAATAAGGTAAAATTGTTCTATAAACATGGGTTCGAAAACGCACCTCCTCTGAGCTACAGCCCTCCAAAGTTTTTCGAAATATTATCTCGAAAACGGTTCGTCGTATGAAAAAACTCTAAGAGTCAAAAAATGTTTATTTTGTTATTTTGTGTCAAAATGTTAACGTATTTCAAATTTATTGCATTTACACTTAAGTTTTGGCACATTGAAATGTAGCCCTCCCTTTCCTTAAAATATCAATTTTCATAAAATTCAAAGCACAAGTTTAGACAATATACAGAAAAATCGAGTTTTTTGGGAAACTTTGGAGGGCTATAGCTCAGAGGAGGTGCGTTTCCGGACCCATGTTCATAGGACAATTTTACCTTATTTTGACCTATAGAATATGCCCTTTTTTTACTATCAATTCTGGGACACCCTGTATATATAGTCTTAATTATTCTTTTTAATCTAATTAAATCTTAACCTTTGATAAGTATTATTTATTGTATTTATATGTTTAACGCTAAAATTACATTGAATTAGTATAGCCCAGTGTATTAATAATACCTCGTATGACAAAGAACCACACCAACAAATCTTAATATATTATATGATTTATTATTTTTTTTTTGTGCAAATTATGCAAACAACTCACTTTCTGCAAACAACTCACTTTCTGCAAACAACAAAAATGACAAAAAAGTAATCAAACTGACATGGCCTCAATGCCTCAACTGTTAAAAAGTTACATGTCTATAGATACAGCCTGATTTTTTTATCATAGCAACGAAATCAGCAAAAAGTAGCAATTTCTTTCCTTACATTCTTCAAGAATATGATATTCTGTTCAATCTGATTACAAGACCTTTTTGGCTAAAGGCGGCTAAAGTTTTATCGCATAATAAAGTTGGAGTATCGATTTACACTAAGCGCGTCACAAGGTTAAAAACCATATTGGATATCCGTTTGGGGGAGGGGGGGTTAAGTTCTTTTATCAATTTTATGAATATAACTTAAAGTACACATGTCAAATAACAATAAATCGTATTAAGACATTTTATTAAACCATTCTGCGTAATTTGAAAACTAATATAAATAAAGTGACGGAACTGCAGAAAGCGACTATATCAAACATACTAAAAATTTTTCATTTTTATCACTTATATTATGCGTTCAAGGCAACGTACAAGCATATAAATTACAGGACATTCTTCTTTATGTATTTTTCTTGAAATTACAATAATTCTGACTGACATTTAGACGAATTAGAAAAATTGATTTTTTGCCAGGTTTCCGAGATTTTAGACCACTGTGCGGCGTTATTTCGAAGTTCGCGACCGGTGGAAACGGCACTGGGATATCCTCGTCCTTGTCATCGTCGGAAGACGACAAATTCTCGCATCGCCCGCGATCATGCTTGGGGTCCTTGGTGTCTTCAAGCGTGGTCGATGCGTCTTTGCCCGTTAGCGGCGCTGGCGTGGAGGTCATCAGACGACGACGACAATGACAATGACAATCGTGAAGTTGGGGGAAGTACAAGGGGGGAGGCCCGCGGCGTTACGGGAGGCCCGCGGCGTTACGGGAGGCCCGCGGCGTTACGGGAGGCCCGCGGCGTTACGGGAGGCCCGCGGCGTTACGGGAGGCCCGCGGCGTTACGGGAGGCCCGCGGCGTTACGGGAGGCCCGCGGCGTTACGGGAGGCCTCTTTGTCTTTTCGGATGCTGTATCATGGACGGTACGAATTCGTCCCCACACAACACGCGTTTCGAACGGCGTGGAAATGTCGGCGGTGGTTTCGGCGGTGGTTTCGGCGGTGGTTTCGGCGGTGGTTTCGGCGGTGGTTTCGGCGGTGGTTTCGGCGGTGGTTTCGGCGGTGGTTTCGGCGGTGGTTTCGGCGGTGGTGTCGGCGGTGGTTTCGGCGGTGGTTTCGGCGGTGGTGTCGGCGGTGGTTTCGGCGGTGGTGTCGGCGGTGGTTTCGGCGGTGGTGTCGGCGGTGGTGTCGGCGGTGGTGTCGGCGGTGGTGTCGGCGGTGGTGTCGGCGGTGATGTCGCGTCCGCCAGAGGGTGGACGCGGTCCGGTGACGGTTTTGGAGTCGGCGACCGCGAGCGACGGAGCGACCGCGAGACGAATATACCACCTCATCTGTGCTCGGACGTTCGTTGTCGAAGGGGTGGTTTTTTCGACGGTGGCGACGGCGGTGGTGGTGACGATGGTGGTCGTGGCGGCGACGGTGGTGGTCGTGGCGGCGACGGTGGTGGTCGTGGCGGCGACGGTGGTGGTCGTGGCGGTGCCGGCGACGGTGGTGGTCGTGGCGGTGGCGGCGACGGTGGTGGTCGTGGCGGTGGCGGCGACGGTGGTGGTCGTGGCGGTAGCGGCGTCGGCGGTGGTGGTGGCGGTGGTGGCGGCAATTTGGCGGCGGCAATTTGGCGGCGGCAATTTGGCGGCGGCTGCGGCAGCCGGCGACCGTCGAAGAGGGACATTTCTCCTGGCCTCCGTCACGAGCGTCTTTAGCTCCGCTACGGACATTTTGCTGCCGACCGACATGGGCCTTACAATCTCGCGGGGGAACACTAGGACCCATTTAGTGTTATCTTCGTGTCTGTCTTTCCGCAGGAGGCTGAGGGGAAACATGGCTACGTTCTCCCGCAGATACGTCTCGAAGTCCGGAGGAGCCGTCGTTAGCGGGAGAGTGGAGCGCATGGACGTGAGGGGTCGGGTGAGGAGTCTATCGACGACAGCTCGTCGGCGAGGTCCACTTGCACGCGAGGTCCATTTGCACGCGAGGTCCATTTGCACGCGAGGTCCACTTGCACGCGAGGTCCACTTGCACGCGAGGTCCACTTGCACGCGAGGTCCACTTGCACGCGAGGTCCACTTGCACGCGAGGTCCACTTGCACGCGAGGTCCACTTGCACGCGAGGTCCACTTGCACGCGAGGTCCACTTGCACGCGAGGTCCACTTGCACGCGAGGTCCACTTGCACGCGAGGTCCACTTGCACGCGAGGTCCACTTGCACGCGAGGTCCACTTGCACGCGAGGTCCACTTGCACGCGAGGTCCACTTGCACGCGAGGTCCACTTGCACGCGAGGTCCACTTGCACGCGAGGTCCACTTGCACGCGAGGTCCACTTGCACGCGAGGTCCACTTGCACGCGAGGTCCACTTGCACGCGAGGTCCACTTGCACGCGAGGTCCACTTGCACGCGAGGTCCACTTGCACGCGAGGTCCACTTGCACGCGAGGTCCACTTGCACGCGAGGTCCACTTGCACGCGAGGTCCACTTGCACGCGAGGTCCACTTGCACGAGAGGTCCACTTGCACGAGAGGTCCACTTGAACGAGAGGTCCACTTGCACGAGAGGTCCACTTGCACGAGAGGTCCACTTGCACGCGAGGTCCACGTGCGGATGCTTCATGTCTGTTATGCCCTCCAATATTCGTCGTCCGTCGGCACGGTTGGCACGCAGGCCGTGACGGCCGGCGTAGAAACGCACGACCGCAATGCCGCACGACCGCCATGCCGCACGACCGCCATGCCGCACGACCGCCATGCCGCACGAACGCCATGCCGCACGACCGCCATGCCGCACGAACGCCATGCCGCACGAACGCCATGCCGCACGAACGCCATGCCGCACGAACGCCATGCCGCACGAACGCCATGCCGCACGAACGCCATGCCGCACGAACGCCATGCCGCACGAACGCCATGCCGCACGAACGCCATGCCGCACGAACGCCATGCCGCACGAACGCCATGCCGCACGAACGCCATGCCGCACGAACGCCATGCCGCACGAACGCCATGCCGCACGAACGCCATGCCGCACGAACGCCATGCCGCACGAACGCCATGCCGCACGAACGCCATGCCGCACGAACGCCATGCCGCACGAACGCCATGCCGCACGAACGCCATGCCGCACGAACGCCATGCCGCACGAACGCCATGCCGCACGAACGCCATGCCGCACGAACGCCATGCCGCACGAACGCCATGCCGCACGAACGCCATGCCGCACGAACGCCATGCCGCACGAACGCCATGCCGCACGAACGCCATGCCGCACGACCGCCATGCCGCACGCCCTGACCATGCCGTTCTTCGTTAGGATGTCCGCTATCGCCTCGGACAGACGTCGCCACTTCGCCAGCGGGACGGTGTACTCGCCGCCGAGCGAAGGGCAGCCCTTGAGCGACAGCCCCGACTTGCCGACGCGCGAGTCGCGCAGCGAAAATCGCCTGGCGGCTCGTACGACGACCCGACGGAGGAACTCGTTGCGACAGACGGACGGTCTTTCGCTCTCGAAACGCGTGTTGTGTGCCGGCACGTGGAGGAGGAGCGGCGACAGCGGGTTGATTTCGAAGAGCACCCACAGGCGCTCGCCGCCGAAATCGCCCATGACATTCGTGCCACGACGTCCCGTTGTCTATGCGCCTCGTGGCTGGCTATGTAGGACGGCACGCGCGCTCTCTTGTGTCGTGGGCGGTTCTCTAATTGCAACATCATTTTGATGTTGCGGCATTTCCGTACTTGCGACGGCACGAGGCTGAGCTTAATTCTTCCGTCTTAATTTTCTCCGCTCTTGCCGATAGCGACGGGACGCAGGGCGCGCAGAGGATTGTCCGCCAATCTATCGGCCGCCCATTTTTCCCCTTCGTCCTCCTCCTCGTCCTCGTCTTCCTCCTCCTCCTCGTCCTTGTCTTCCTCCTCCTCCTCGTCCTCGTCTTCCTCCTCCTCCTCGTCCTCGTCTTCCTCCTCCTCCTCGTCCTCGTCTTCCTCCTCCTCCTCGTCCTCGTCTTCCTCCTCCTCCTCGTCCTCGTCTTCCTCCTCCTCCTCGTCCTCGTCTTCCTCCTCGTCTTCGTCTTCCTCCTCCTCCTCGTCCTCGTCTTCCTCTTCCTCGTCCTCGTCTTCCTCCTCCTCGTCCTCGTCTTCCTCCTCCTCGTCCTCGTCTTCCTCCTCCTCGTCCTCGTCTTCCTCCTCCTTTTTGTCCTCGTCTTCCTCCTCCTCCTCGTCCTCGTCTTCCTCCTCCTCCTCGTCCTCGTCTTCCTCCTCGTCCTCGTCCTCGTCTTCCTCCTCCTCGTCCTCGTCTTCCTCCTCCTCCTCCTCGTCTTCGTCTTCCTCCTCCTCGTCCTCGTCTTCCTCCTCCTCGTCCTCGTCTTCCTCCTCCTCGTCCTCGTCTTTCTCCTCCTCCTCGTCCTCGTCTTCCTCCTCCTCCTCGTCCTCGTCTTCCTCCTCGTCCTCGTCTTCCTCCTCGTCTTCCTCCTCGTCCTCCTCCTCCTCGTCCTCGTCTTCCTCGTCCTCGTCTTCCTCCTCCTCGTCCTCGTCTTCCTCCTCCTCGTCCTCGTCTTCCTCCTCCTCGTCCTCGTCTTCCTCCTCCTCGTCCTCGTCTTCCTCCTCCTCCCCGTCCATCGACTCTGTCGACGAGAGGCGCAAGTCCATCGACTCTGTCGACGAGAGGCGCAAGTCCATCGACTCTGTCGACGAGAGGCGCAAGTCCATCGACTCTGTCGACGAGAGGCGCAAGTCCATCGACTCTGTCGACGAGAGGCGCAAGTCCATCGACTCTGTCGACGAGAGGCGCAAGTCCATCGACTCTGTCGACGAGAGGCGCAAGTCCAACGACTCTGTCGACGAGAGGCGCAAGTCGATCGAGTCTGTCGACGAGAGGCGCAAGTCGATCGAGTCTGTCGACGAGAGGCGCAAGTCGATCGAGTCTGTCGACGAGAGGCGCAAGTCGATCGAGTCTGTCGACGAGAGGCGCAAGTCGATCGAGTCTGTCGACGACGACTGTAAATGTAGAAACATGACGTCGTCCATCTCCCTCTCCCTCTCCATCTCCCTCTCCCTCTCCCTCTCCATCTCCCTCTCCCTCTCCCTCTCCATCTCCCTCTCCCTCTCCATCTCCCTCTCCCTCTCCCTCTCCCTTTTTCCTCCCTCTCCCTCTCCCTTTTTCCTCCCTCTCCCTCTCCCTTTTCTCCTCCCTCTCCCTCTCCCTTTTCTCCTCCCTCTCCCTCTCCCTTTTCTCCTCCCTCTCCCTTTTCTTTTCCCCTCCTCTTCTTCCGTCGCCCTAGCTGCCACCTGCTCGCGGGATACACTGCGTGTGACAGGACGTCTTACGACGTGTATCCGCATCGAGTTCGGCGGGATGTACGCGACGTTGTCGCTGTCTCTTCTTCTCCTTCTCCTTCTCCCTCCAACCTTCGCCGCTTCTATAGCACTACCAAGTTTGCTTGTTTGTTTATTCGTGATTGTGTAAAATGATTTACGACGGTTCGCCCACGGGAGCTTGACCGCGGTCAGGCTATTCCCGCCGGTAAAATGCCCTATTTAAAGATACCGAAGCCGAGGATCGGTTTATCGGGTGGTCAGCCGGGTGGATACCGATAACGGTATCGAGAGTGACTCTAAGAAAAAATGTTACCAGATAGGCCCACGCCATAAATGATGTTAAAGGTTTAACGTCACCTCTATCAAGTGGACGCCCCTGATTCGAACGGGAACTAATCCAAACTTCGGGTTAGACTGTACCAGGATTTACCTTACCTGGCTCCGGGTATGAGGAAATACTGACCGGGTAATCCTTCACATATGCGCCCGGTATGCTCGCTTCAACCCCCCAAAGAGACTCCAGCAGCAAGGCATGAGCGGTTCTTCCACGTTGAACATGTTGTTTCACGCGAATTACGCCACAGAGATCAGATACTAACATCATGCCTTGCCACGGTCGAGGGTTTACTACTCCGCTCTTGGTTGGGGAATATCCACGAGCAACCGATCGCATCTCACACACACCGCCTCCCTTAAGGCGAGGAGAAACCTGGCTGTGCTTAGTTTACGTGTCTCTTTCGGGACATGCTCAAGCTCCGCCACCACGACAAGGTAACAGCCAATCGGCAGAGACACTTCCACGTATCTTATGAAACGATGGCAACTGACATCCGTAAATTCCGTCAACAGCGATAAATAAAAAAATTTTTAATCTAACCATATTTGATGTATTATAAAGTAATTATTGTATTGAATATCACGAATACGAAATTAAAGGAAACTAAGATTTGCTTACTTTATTCAGGGTGTCCGGTATCAAACGGATCCACGCTAGTGAGTGGGTAGAGCGCAGTAAACTGAAAAGAAAAGTCCTTTACCATTTTGCAATTTTCGCAATAATTATTAAAATATTAATAAAAAAGTATCGGCGAGTGAGCACACGCTTCGCGCAGGTAGACTGTAGGATATACGCTCTAGGCGTGCCAGCGGCCAGTTGGCGAGTGTCGCACGGCAACGAAAAGTTTGGTCGCTTCTGCCCGCTCGCTGCTCGCGCGTATGGTCGTTCCCTCGTCGCGCGATCAAATTTTTCGTTGCCGTGTGACACTCGCCGACTCGCCGATAGCACGCCTAGAGCGTACGTCCTACGGTTTAGCCGCGCGAAACGCGCGCTTATTAGCCAATTCTTTTTAATTAATATTCCAATAATTGCGAAAATTGCAAAATAGTAAAGGACTTTTCTTTTCAGTTTACTGTGCTCTACCCACTCACGAGCATTGGTCCGTTTGATACCGGACACCTTCTATATATAATATCTTATTTCAATTATGTATTGAGTTTAAGAAACAACATATATTTTCAAATTAGTCAAATGTGAGATTTGAATTAAGTAAATATTTTCTTTGTATTATTATATATATTTTTTATTTTATATAATAACTTATTCTTACAAAGTATTTTGTTAGTTATCACGAATGTTTAATTGAATAAATTATGGAATTATTGGCATTAATCAGATATTTAATTTAAATGTATTAATATTATGTCTATATAATTTTATACATGTATTTTTGAGTAAAATAACAATTTCTTCTAATTAAATCAATATATATTTTTATTAATACATATTTATTATTTATTATATATTTATATATGTATATTATTCACTTATATTAATTACTTATATATACTTTTTCTTATTACAAACAAAATAAAACGTTATCTGTCATATATATTATCTGTCAAAATATTAAATATTATCTGTCAAAATATTAAATATTATCTGTCATATATATCTTTATATATATCACATATCAAGGGACACGGTAGTGTCTCGCGCCAAGTACAAGCGCAGCAACAGCGAGGCACTCCGGGTATCTATACGCGAGTCGGATAGTTTGAGAGTACTTTAGATTATCAGATCTGAATAAAGGCTGAACTGAGCGAATTCTTAATAGGCTTAATAGATAGCCTGGATTCGAATTATATAAGGAAAGTGTCTTTACTTTCGTTCTACATGTTGTATAAACAGACTTATTACGACGCAAAATCGAAATGTGGAATTTTCATTTTAAGAAACGTCACCACCGTCGTCGCCCTACATGTACTATACACGTACACAACACATGCAAAGAAATATAGTGGTATCACGCTACACGCATATACACGTACACAACACGTGCAACATGCAAACATGTATTAGTTTTGTACTGTTCACGCGCTCGACAGAAGATTGCGCTAGCGGCGCTCTGAGATTTGACAACAAAGTGATAAGTAAATAAATAATAAAAAAAAGGTTAATACGGTAATATGCTACGTAATGTCTACTATAGCATGAATTTTGATATTTTAATTATTAATTTCTAAAAAATTAATGGTCTGATAGGACGACGATTAACCATAGTTATACATGTAATGCGGCTATATAATATAATAATAATAAAGTAGTAGGCATACTTTCGTGAGTGTTGTCATATAATTATACTTTACAGTAATATTATAATAAAGCCAGTGGCTAATAATAAAATATTTGTTGCACGATGCACTATACAGCAACAGTATAAAGCCAGTGGCGGACAACCTGACACGATGTCCTGTAGAGGGCTGTTATGTTTGCTTTTTTACGTTAATTGGCTTGTATATAATGTATAAGGTAATTGTATCAGTGGCGAAACAATGTTCTGTAGAGAGGTATCTCCAGTGCTCCATTAATTGGCTTGTATACAATATTGTATAAAGAAATTGTACGTTTGTGTAAAAACAATTATCGCGTTTCATGATCATAAAATGTTATCACTTGATATAATTTTTCCAAGTATTTGCGCAAGAATATGTTAATCCAATATTGGCTGGATATTAGCATTTTGGCTGTCTAATTTGAATAACAAGTTTGTCTCGATCGTTGAAGCATGTTTCGCAATATTTAAATATTAATCTCATCGTTGATACCTGCTGCTATTCCAAAAACGCAATATCACATTTTATTTACGAAAAGAAAAGATGACAAAAAAGAGCATATAATATAATTAAATATATCATTTCCAGTACAATGTTCACATGATTCGACATTGTGTGATTGATACCAATGTGAAAACGTAACATTTAATAAATCATTTAGATTATAACTTTTCTTCTTCAAATTATTAACAGGAATCGAAATAGCAATATTATTATCAACACTAATTTTTGTATTACCACAAGTTTTGTATCGTTTAACAGAAGTTACTTGATGTTTTATCAAATTTCTTATACAATCATATTTTTGGCAAAGAGTTGTAAGAAAATCAGATGCACTTCATGAATGATGTTTCATATTCTGCATTATTCGTGAACTGTGAAGAAATATTTAGATAAGTCGCCAATAATTTGTCTTTATTACCTTTACTTTTAAAAATAGAATTATATAACTCACTTTTTTCGATTTATGAACTAGATAAGAACCCACAATTATTCATCATTGGATTTAGAAGCTTATATTGTCAATAATAAATGTATTAATGACACATTGATTTGTAATTATCCATTATTTTTACAATAACAGTAGCAATGAAGTTTGAAAGATTTGGATATCTATAATAAGCAAAGATAACCGTCATATTTTGATGGAGTATGATGGGGGTGGTGGCGGGTTCTTTGCTATTTATTTAAAGATTTATTTAAAGATGTTTAACATATACTACAAAAAAGAATGATGTAATCCTTAAAAACTTATCTTTTTAAAAAAGGTAAAAAAAAAACGTCAAGTATGCGCGCCAGTTAAGAAAAACTGTTATATTTGTTTACAAAATAGTGTTATTTTATCCTACAAAAATAATGATATCAAAGAAAATTGCGCCAATTAAAAATATAAACTTTTAAAGATATTAATTAAAAAATAATATTAAATTAAAAATAATAGAAATATTAAAAATTAGACATTAATACAAAAAATAATAAATTTTTACAAAAATTAAAAATTAATACAAATAAAAAAATTTAAAATTTTAATTAAAAAACTTGGCGCTGTGCTAAACTAAACACTATGTTACAATTAATGTATTTTTAAATATATATTTACATCGCAGTTATTGATGTAAATAAATTAAATATAGTTCTATAAATTAAATAAAATAAATATAGTTCTATAAAATATAGTTTTATAAATTATAGTAAAATATAGTTCTTAAATGTAGTTCTATAAATTTAGATCTAAATTAAATTTTTTATTTGTTGGGTTAAGTTATGCTTTGAAATTTAGCAGCGCCAAGTTTTTTTAATTAAAATTTTTTAATTTTTTTTATTTGTATTAATTTTTAATTTTTGTATAAATTTTTAAACACATTCGACATAAAAATCCTAGATAAACTATTATAAATATATATATAATATGTATGTCAATCGGCTATTTTGATAACCAAACATTTTATTGTATACATATGAGTATATTGACTCCCTGACGTATACATTACTTGCGATTTTGTGATAAAATGCACTGGTATGTACATATGTATAAGAAATTAAGTATAGATAGACTAATACAGCGGCAATATAAAATTATGTACAGTACATTGTACTATTTGGCTATTATGACGATAAAACGGTTGTTTTATGGAAAAATAAAAAATCCTTTTTTTGAATAGCGATCATTCATCGAATAAGCAGGCAATTAATAAATATTTGCATTCTTCTTGTAAATCTGAGAGATTTATCTAAGAAAATTATTTACTTATTTACAGTAACAAAATCAGGAAAGAAATGAATAACAATAAATAAAAACAAACAAAAAACGAATAACGCATTTCTCGCCCCTTCTTTTTCATCTTGTTTCGATCGCTCTAGAGACTTACCGGAGACCTGAAACGGGGATGAGGTTCAAGATGCATGAATTTTTTTAAAATTCAGATAATATACAATATGCTGCATTTGGGTATGACATGGTAAAACACTGTGTTCAATGTTGTATTCACTAACTGAATAGCAATACAAATGTTTACTCAATCTTCTACCACGTCAACAATACGAAATGATTATTGCTTCAACAGAGACACTGCAAGTTAGTGAATGAGCGTTGATCATTCCATTAGAGATCACAAGATTCTATTAGCGGAAACTATAATATTGAACTCTCGCTTAAAAGATTCTCGTGCTTTGTAAATGGATTCCCTCCTGACATTCGATGCAAGCTGGATCCGTGGTTTGCAAATTAGTACCCATTTATTACTTTCGTCTGCTTAAAATTCAAATAAACATGATATAATATTAATAGGCAGCGTGACATTAAGATCTCGTTTGTACAGCAATCTTACCAGTATAATTGTCATCATCACAATTCAGTCTTTCTTTAGATTGAATGAACAGTGAGAAAACACAATACTTAGAAACTATCTCATACTGTAGTTGCACAATAATTATCTCAGCATTGGTGTGTGTTGCGTGGACACAAAAATGCATTATTTCTAGCGTAAAGATCCAACTGTAAATAAAAGAGATTGATTAATGACTTGAAAATTATTAGGCTTATGTTGCATATATATACTTTTGTATTATAAACTATGAAGATATAACATAAAATACTTGCTTTTAAATATAATGTGTCTTATTACATACATCCAAGAACTTGTTCCATATTGCTGAAGTACCTAAGCTCTTTCATCTTAGAAAACAATGCTTATTCAATGTAACTTCGTAGGAAGAGCAAAATCTTGATTATATTCAACATTATAGATTATCATTTATGTATACTGTACATCCTTCCTTCAAAAGATTTCCGAAGAAATCGACGCGCTACGCTATTTGATCGAGTCAGTGACGCGAACACGGCGCGGCATCTCATTTATTAATAATATATAAAAAATAGTCTATCGATTCTCTATAAAATAAAAAATATGTATCTTTAAAATGAAGTGGAGATAAAAATAGCATTATTTAAAAAAATTTCAAAATGTACTTTTTGGTGAAAAAAATTATCAAACATTTCAATTATTTATAACAATTGTATTTAGCAATTTCTTGTAACAAACTATTTTTTTAAAAAAAGTTGTCAGCTTTAAAATGCATTTCTGAAAATATCTATACAAGTATAACCATAGATATTAATTTTTAAAGTTGACAACTTCTTTTTTCACGAAAATTTTGTTTATACCTTCTGCAAAAAAATATTTCGGACGAATACAACCATACATATTTCCTTATTTTATGTATATTTCACGTGAAAAAAGTTTAGTTGGATTTAAAAAATACGAAGTCAGAACAGGTCGATTTTTGTTCGATTTAACGTGGAATTGCCCATATATATATATATGTAAGAGCGTTATTCCGAGGAACCGCTCTTAATAATCAGGACGACACTTGATCTCGTAACAAGTATTTATTAATGAATCGATTTTACACTCGCGAATCACTCTTACTGCGACTAATTATTTAAATAATAATGCCGAACAAGCTTAGAGGAAAAACGCGCGTCTTGACCTTTTTATTAGTTAACCGATCGATAGCCTCTGAGCAACCCGATAAACAACCACTTAGAAACATTACTCGTATGTTTAGACGTTTGAATGTCGCGCGCTTCCGACTACATGGCTATGACGTTGTAAACGTCATAGCGCACACACTTAAAATATAAAGTGTGACGCAGAAAGAGTAAGATCTTTTACAGTTTCGGCGAAATTAGTCTTAATGAAGCAGCCGTAGCTCGAAGAGCAAAACTGCCAATTCCTTTAATCAGAAGTTGAATAGAATCTTCGTCCGATAATTTGAGATTCCTCATTAAAGCCAACTTGTCCATCGCATATTCTTGAAAACTTTTTTTTGAGAAATTCCATTTTCTAGCATTGACTTTTTGAATTACTTCATTAAATAAGACTTTTCTTTTAAAACGATCAATGATTTCCTCTCTAAAAGAAGTCCAAGATTTATTAACAGAACCAGTACTTAAATTGAACCATCTTCGAGCCGTTTTAGAAAGTTTTGAAGTAGCAGCTGTCATCATCACCACAGACGAAAGACCATGAAGCTCAGCAACAGTTTCAATTTTTTCTATCCAAATATCTATATCCTCATCTTCCGTACCGGAAAAAAAAGGAATCTGGGAACTTAAAAATTTGACTGCATTACCCGTCGAAGCAGAAAATCTATCTTGACGATTCAAATCGTGTTGACAAGCAGAAACATGATGAAGATGAGAACGATCTTCAAATTCATTAGGATCCAAATCACGAGTAGTAGCATCTTGAACAGGTCTATGGCCAACTGATAAAGCCATGACTAACTGATTAAACATTTCTTGTTGTTTTTGTATTGAATCTTTCATTATAGAGCAAAATTGATGTAAATAATCAGAATTGGACATCTGAGAATTATTAGGACGATTGTTTAGAACAGGATCATCTAATACCTGAGCCGAAGAAGGGAGATTTTGAGCCTCTTCAAAAACTTCTTGAGAATGAGCATCATTATCTTCATTCGAAGGGCCACCTCCTTTAGTATGCTCCAAAATCGCTTTGATACAAGCAGCTTTATTCTTCGGAATAGAAGATAAGCCACAATTGCGAGCCTTTTGTTGAAGTTGCGTCACAGTTAGTTTATTCAATTCACCAGCATTCATCTTGATGAAAAGAAAACTTCAAATTCACACACAGCCGGCACAAAAATTATCCCACTTCTGAAAGCTGTAAGAGCGTTATTCCGAGGAACTGCTCTTAATAATCAGGACGACACTTGATCTCGTAACAAGTATTTATTAATGAATCGATTTTACACTCGCGAATCACTCTTACTGCGACTAATTATTTAAATAATAATGCCGAACAAGCTTAGAGGGAAAACGCGCGTCTTGACCTTTTTATTAGTTAACCGATCGATAGCCTCTGAGCAACCCGATAAACAACCACGTAGAAACATTACTCGTATGTTTAGACGTTTGAATGTCGCGCGCTTCCGACTACATGGCTATGACGTTGTAAACGTCATAGCGCACACACTTAAAATATAAAGTGTGACGCAGAAAGAGTAAGATCTCTTACATATATACATATACTGCGACGTATTATTTTAATGATTTTTAACTCGTTTTGACGCGCGTGACGCGTGACGCGTGACGAGCCTGGGGAGCGAACGTCGTCAAAAAGAAAAACCAGTGGAAGGACGAAACGACTGTGATGCGCGTCTCGGGAACGCGGGCGTAGTCAGTTCCGCGCAGACCGTAGCGATCCGGAAGCTTCGAAAATACAACGCAAATACCTCGAAGGATGGTAAAATGCTTTCGATACTACGGGTCGACTAGCTCACCTAACGACAGAGGGGCGGGGTGGCGTGGCACTGAATAGATGGTAAAAATGTAAAGGAGGCACGACAGAAGACAACAATCGACAGAAAAGTACGAACGAACACATACGGATCGAAAACAAAACAGCTCTAGCGAAATTAGGAAAAAATAAAGTTTATCAAAGAAACAGCAGTAAAATATATAAAAAATTAAAGAGAATGATTTAAGCAGAAAATATTAATGTTCAGATTCAAATACAAGGGTGCAATGGAAAGAAAATAAGCAATAATAATAGAAACAAGTCGTAATAATAATCAGAAATCATAGAGAAATGCAATAAACCAATAAGCAAGCATATGAAAATTATTCCTCGGTTAATAACAACAAAAAAAAAAGTATAATCACTCGGCGTCCGAGTGTTAGGCGTAGTAATTAGCGTAGTAATAGGCGGTGTAATCACGCCCTTTACGCCCCTTACGCGGATTTTAGGCTGCGAGGCTGAGCGGCGAGAGATAACGGCCGGAAGCCGTATCGGATCGCACCGCAGCGATCGGCGGTATATCGCAGGCCGTGAAACGCAGCGGCCGCGGGACGTTTTTCGGGCGTCCCGCACGCAGACAATCTTCCGAATGTCAAAATTAAGTCGACAATTATTGCGATAACGAAGCGAAAGAACGATAATGGCGTAACAGGTTCAGGCGGAGCAGAGAGAGCGATCTCCGCTCGATAACGTAATCGCGATTCGCTAATCGTTACGCAAAAATAGGTTCGCAAGACGTGTCTTACGACATTTACTCTTTACACGACATTAGTTCCGGCTAACGCGAACGTAACGCAACTTACTGGCTTTCAACAAAGACTGATTACCGACGCGAAATATTCTCCACAACTCGCTAATCACATGCACTCGACGACAGACTAACGCAATCAGGCGAAATTAATTACAACGACGAATTCTTTTAAGCGACAAAATATGCGCGACAAAATATGCGCGACAAAATATGCGCGACAAAATATGCGCGACTCACATCGAACATACGATACCGACAAACGCGTACAATATAAGATTCGCAATGCAGTCGTACTGTTCTCGCCGAACTAGAAGAGTTACTACACTCACACAATTACTACACGCTAAATAGTAACCTACACGGGTATACGCGCTCTAACTTTTCCACGCGAAATTACAACGACGTGGCTTTCGCTCGACGTAGGCCGACAACAAAAAAAAAACGATCTCGCTAATTTCGTTAATTCTACGCGATAGACGAACGACCAACAAGCGCGAAAATCGCGACCTCGTACCGTCGCCTTATCGCTACGCGATTAACAAATACCGAAGCGATTTGCGTTATCCCGAGCCCCGGAGAGACGAAAAGCGCAATATTTAGCCGTCGTAACAATTATCCCTGAGCCCCCGCCGCTTGACGTCAATCGCGCAAACACTAAAGTCGGAATATTAATTATCGCCAATGTACGGGCTTGGCCCTCGCGAAATCACACTTTGCGACGACGTCAGAACTACGCGACTCGGACGCAATGCACGTGGCTCACAAAGACTCAGGACGGGGTAGCCTCACCGGTCCGCTCGTTCTTGGATCCTTCGGTCCCCGTGAAGTCGCCGTCCGACAGCTTTTCTCTCAATCGACAACGAAGACAAGGTTACGAAACTTGATACCACCTGTTGTCACGCCAAGCGCTCGCGCCAGTCCAATCTCTCTCAGGATCTCGCGATCCAGGGTCGATAATCCGGGGACAGCTCCTAGCTGCGCGCCCGGGGTGCGTAATCGCGTGACCAATCGCGTACGCGCGACCAATCGCGTACGCGCGACCAATCGCGTACGCGCGACCAATCGCGTACGCGCGACCAATCGCGTACGCGCGACCAATCGCGTACGCGCGCTTTTTGTTGCAGCCGCGCGACGAACATACTGCTGTACCGGGGGCTATCGTGCCCCCCCCCCGGCCTTTATCGACCGAATCCTCTCGACATGCTTTTTCACAGTTCCGTTGCGACGCAAAATATATTTCGACGGCCAGGTGGTTTCGTTGTTAGCCGCCAGACGTCGGTGGATCGGGCCGTGCGGGATCCGCGGTATTTGCATCCTTTGTAGGGCGTCTTTTTTACCTGTTGCTCGAGGCAGCCTTGTCCCGCGAGGATCCGCTTGCGTTCCCGACGTCCTACGCCGGTATGGGATTCGCACCAAAATAAATACTCCTGACCGACGTGACTTTCCTTCGGGTTGCCAAATAATAATCACGAGGAATCGCCGACGCGGACTCGTCCTCGAAATCCAGTAATTTTCCGTTGATTGGCTCGGTCCCTCGCTGTTGTCAATACCAGCGATGCCGAGGCTCCCCAAATTATACCAAAATAAAAAGCGTACAAAAGAAATTAGAATTAAATTATACTAAATGTTTTTCGTCTCTACGGAGATTTCGGTGCGGGTGTCGGTCTTTGAGCCTGGCGCGACCGCTCGGCTTTCGCCTCGCGGTAGAAAAGGGCGCGGTGAACGCGCGTCGGGACGGCAACGTCACTATACATATACGTATATACATATACGCTATATATATTTGTAACGTTGTGACCAGTGATGCCAGAAAAAGGTCGCAAGCAACACGCAACCGTAGTGGGGAGAATGACGCACACAAGCGAAAACCGCGTACGTGTGAGCTCGGCGTTTCGGCTAGCTTCGGATAGCAGAAGAGAACAGATATACTGTTTTCTGTCTCCTTCTCTACCGAGCCGACAACGAAGGCGACGGGCGATGCGGCAACGTTATGTTGCTCGATTCTTAATACGCGTGACAGCGTTAAATGTTTTCTTATATAGCTTTCTTGTGTTATAAATAAAATTTTTTTTTTACAACCTTCTAACATTATGTATTAAATGGATTTTTACAGCCTTTTGATATAATTTTACCCAAATATTTTTTAACTTTGTTTAAGGAAATATTTATTAAAACGTAGGTACTTATATTATTTTTAAGAAAATAAATTTTTTATTTTTAAAAGAATATATTTTAATTAATAGTATTAAATATTTTATCCGTCTAAAAAAGACATCACAGATGTAAAAAAAAGCGCTAAGTATATCTTTCTCTAGCAAAAATAGTTCTTTACAAAACTTAATCGCCATCAAAGATATTATCTTTTCAAAAATTATATAAATTACATATTTTTTACCTTAACAAAAATTAATCGCCATCAAAAATATTTCTTCTCAAAAATTATATTTATAAATTATATTTTATCTTTATTAATAACATGGAAAAAACGAAATATTAGCATTAAAAAGAAGTGAAATAAAAAAATCACGCTAAGTAAATTTAGAAAAATATAATGTATAATATTCAGATGAATTATTTTCTATAATTAGAGTGTAGATCTATTTAATGTAAGATGCAGAAAATATTAAAATTGCGAAATTTTGCATTTGTTTATCTATCTAATATTGCATTCTATTTTATTTGCAATAAAATATACAGGGTGTCCCAGAACTCAGTGCCAAAATTGATACAGCGGCTTTAGGACATGAAAACGAGTCGAAAATGTTAATAAACATATGTCCGAATCCGAACGGTTTTGGAGTTATAATGTAATAAAGTTGCTTTCTTAAGACAATATAAATTGAAATAAATGTTGTGTAATCTTCTTTATTTTTTGTTTAAAGCTTTACAAAAGATGCTCAAAAATTCTCCCATCGACTTCGATACACTTTTATTTCTCAAAGGAAAAAATTTAGAACTCCAAATATTTTCCAAAATGCTCGAAACAATTTATTAATTCGTGCTAGAAAGTGTATCGAAGTCGACGGAGAAATTTTTGAGCATCTTTTGTAAAGCTTTAAACAAAAGAAGATTACACGACATTTATTTCAATTTATATTGTCTTAAGAAAGCAACTTTATTACCTTATAACTCCAAAACCGTTCGGATTCGGACATATGTTTATTAACATTTTCGACTTGTTTTCATGTCCCAAAGCCGCTGTATCAATTTTGGCACTGAGTTCTGGGACACCCTGTATATAATATAATATATTCTTATATATATTTTGATTTATTAATATTTGATACCACGCACATACACACACAGTACATTTAATAATATACATTCACATATACTAGAGTTTCGAATACATACATACACACATATTTAGTTGAATGTTCATTATTGTGAAAAATTTACATTTTTTCTAGACTAAAATAATATTCTAATAACTGAAAGGATAGAGTTATTAAAGGATTTTTCTACGATACGTTTTAGCTAAAATTAATTAATAGTTAAAACTCTTATACATTATTATACTAAATTTTGGGAATAAAAAGGAAGAAAATATTTTTTGCAATATTCTTGATGTATAATTTTTATCATAAAGATACAAAAAGGCGAATTTTGTGAAGAATATATATAAAAACGGGATTATCTTGAAAATCTGTATTTCTTTTTTGTAATGTATTGATTCAAAATAATTTTTTTAAAAACGAATCTATTCATATTCTAAAAACTTAGTAAATATTATTATTATGAGAGTATATATGAATTTCGATATTCGAATTAGGTACTTCGATGTCTGATGGAAGCGCTGACGTCACTTTGACGCGAATTACACGATTTGAAAAACGCGCGCAAAATAGTGTCGACATAGATACCAGAAACTGACCCCGGTAGCACACGCACACAAACGCGACACATATATGTGCTGCGCAGTACGTTTTGCGCCGCTCATGTATGCGTTCCGTGTTTGTGTGCGTGTGCTACCGGGATCAGTTTCTGGCATCCATGGCGTCGACTCGTGTGATTTTTTCGTTGCGAAAGTTTTCCACAAAAAAGGTGATTAATAACTTGTTTTGTCCAAAAATATTCTTTTTAAACGAAACAATATCTGAAGTACGTACAGTTAATCGATAAAGAAGTAATCAAAATTTCGAGATGTTCGTAATAATGTAGGATTCAGTATGCTTCGCGAAAGAGTATAAGAATTCGATCACTTTATATACTTGCGCTTTTGTAATACATTATTTTTTTCTTTTATATATATATATATATATATTTATATGAATCTTATTATGTATATAAATATATGTGCAAAATGAATATTTAATGAATAGAAACAAATAATTTTCTGTTTCAGATTTATATGTTATTCAGTGTACTCGATGTGGAAAAATATTCAATAAAAGGCATCAGAAGAAGAAGAAGAAGAAGATGACAAGAAAGGCGCGCACTTTTGCGTCGTATCGTCGCTTGCCTTACAAGTTCAGTCTTACACGAGCAAGCGACGAATATTATTGTACGTAAGTATACTTGCATTATGATAATTATATGGATGTGGGATATTGGCGAATCTCTTAAATAAAACGTGAAAAAATATATCTCTGCGTCGATAGAGTGTGTGAGTCTGATATTAACGTTTATCTAATATTTAAACTGACGTCTGTGTAAAAATTAATTGACGATAGTGTGTGTGCAGAGTTAATTAGAATAAGAGATACGTAAAGATATATTTTCATTTGCATTTAATCGGTATTTTGTAAGCGATTCCGAAAGATAATATTTAAAGTTAAAGTTAATAAGGTTAAAGTTAATATGGTTAAAGTTAATATTTGAATTATATATGTAATTGAGATGATTCAATTATAAAATTCAAGATATATAGAAATATTAAAATTATAAAATTTAAATATATAAATTTCCTTATAAATGCATGGATATTATATTAATACTTTTTACTGTTTATGAAAAAAAAGCTAGTTTTATTATTATTTATATTTATAACCGGCCAAAATTATATCACCTTTTGATTTTTTAGCAATAACTTGTTTTAAAATGCACGGATTTCTATCAAATTATAATATGTTTTGAGGATAGATATAGCATACTAAACAAATAACTTTTCATCTAATAATAAAAATAATAACTTGTAAAAAATTAATTTTATTTGAAATCTCCAAAATATGTTACATTTAATAATAAACTTTGTATTATCATAACAAGTATAAATGTCTTTAAAATGAGCAACGAATACATAATTTATGTTGTATGACTCTAGTATTTTGTAGCAAAACCTTTGGCATCGATTACAGCTTGGCAACGCCTGGGCATAGAGTCGATAAGTGCGTCGATTGTCGATTGAGGGATCTTCTTCCACTCTTCCTTAAGTTGACTAAATTTTTCGGCCGTATTTGTAGCTCGCTTGTTGACCAAACGTCTCTGCAGCTCTTCCCATAATGGTTCAATAATATTTAAATCGGGCGATTGGCTTGGCCACTCCATGAGAGTCACTCGATGGCGTTGAAACCAGTCCCGTACTTCAGCCGCGCGATGTTTTGGATCATTGTCCTGCTGATAAATAAAGCCGCGACCGACGTAATGCTTTGCATATGGAAGCATCACATTCTCGAGGATGTTCAGATACACTTTTCGATCCATGATGCCTTCGATTCTATGAAGAGGGCCCATTCCCTTTGCAGAGAAGGCACCCCACACCATGACCGAACCACCTCCGTGCTTCACTGTAGGAAGTTGGTATTTGGGGTCGAAGCGCTTACCTTCAGGACGACGAATCCATGTTATACCGTCGCTACCAAATAACAGAAACTTACTTTCGTCGCTCCAGACGACGTCAGACCATTGCTGAGGTGTCCAATGGAGGTGTGCTTTGGCCCATTCCATTCGCGCCTTCCGGTTTTTTGCGGAAATAAATGGTTTTTTTACGGGTCGCCGTCCATGTAATCCTGCGGCTTGTAGACGACGACGTATGGTCCGTACAGATGGATTTGACTCTTCAGGAGTCAATATTTTCCTTGCAATGTCCGACGCCGTGAGACGTGGATTGTTCCGCGACTTACGAAGGATGTTGCGATCGACAACATGAGTAGTGCAACGAGGTCGTCCGGTTTTCTTCTTCTTAATACAACCTCCCTGGACCTTCCAACGCTTCAGAAGTTTGGTTACCGCCGATTTGGAAATGCCAAACTGCTGAGCGAGCTCCTTGTGCGTTCGTCCTTGTTTGCGACCTTCTAGGATCGCTTTTTGCTGTTGTTCGTTTAAATCTCGAGCACCACAAGTCTTTGCCATATTGTAAAACAATTAATCCAACCATTAAAGCTAGATTATGACTGTTAAACAAATGACTGCGACACGACAAACAAAGAAAGCATAAAGGCGCGATTTTGGAAAAATTAATAAAAAATTCAAAAATCACGATGTGTTTTATCAAATTTTATTGCCCTTTATATATAAGGTGCACCTGTCACCACATCTCTACTGTAAAATTTTGAGCGCATTCGATGAACTCTGACAAAAGTTATGCTCAAAAAACCTCAAGGTGATATAATTTTGACCGGTACTGTAGATATTCTATTTAGTTAAATGGACGTGAAAATATATAGTAATGTTCTTTGAAATGCTAATTAAATGTTTCATTGCTTTAATTATGTAATATAATCATAGATTTAATAATTAATTAGTAATAAATATTTCTACCTGCAACTTTATCTTCTATATCTATGATTATATAATTTGATTGATGTAAACATATATTTATTATAGAAATGTTTGCGTTTTTTTTTGTTTTTTTTTTGTTTTTTTTATTGACTAAAGGTTTATGCATATCGAAGCAGAGTATGCAGACACAGAATTGCAATGTTGAAAGAAGTATGAAGGATTAGATTACCTGAATTTAGAAAACAGTTCAATGAAAGAAAGCAAAGTACTTTCCCCAGATAAATCACTCATTCAAACTGCAATCTCAGCTGATGTATCTGTTTCCAAATCCAAAGAAATGCTACAAGGAAGGTAAATAAAAGAAAGAAGAATAAAAAATATGTAATTGTAATACATTATTTATATACATATATATATATATATATATATATATATATTTGAATCTTATTATCTATATAAATATATGTGCAAAATGAATATTTAATGAATAGAAACAAATAATTTTTTGTTTCAGATTTATATGTTATTCAGTGTACTCAATGTGGAAAAATATTCAATGAAAGGCATTAGTTTAGTAAACATTTTACTCGCTGTGACTTTTACAAAGAGGATTTTAAATGTCATGTCTGCAATAAAATATACAGGTAAAATTACAGATAACAATGAAATATTATTTGCTATTTTGATAGCATATATTTATTATAAATATGTTTACAGACATAAATCATCATTAGCTCAGCATCTGAGGCATCGTATATTAAGTGGTCCTCATGAAAAGTACTATACTTGTAACAAGTGCTCAAAATCATATGTTGGATTTCCTGCTTTTCAAAGACACATACTTCTTCATGATTAATAAGTGTGCAATTAAACATCAATGATAATTGGTTTCTAATATGACACCTGTGGACTGATACAATTTACACAAGTTGCGAAAATCGTTCTTGAACATCACAAAAAGACTACCAGATGCAAAACATATATATATTTCAAGATTTTATTACATTTGGTAAAAGTTAGTACATTTTATATTGATATTTAATTTTTTTTATTCGTTTTACTATTTTTTAGTTATTTAGAAAGGTTTTCTTTTGTTTATGTTTTCTTAGTAATATAAATTTTTTTTTGTTTATAAAATTTATATATTACGGTGTGACTTTTTATTTCTTATGCATCACAGATTCTTTGCCAAACTAAGTTTTAAAGGATATAAATATATAGCACTGCTTTATTATCTAATTGATTTTATGTAGATTCTATTTTAATAAAATTTTGATTTAAAGTTAAAAGGTAAAAATATATTTAATGTCAAAAAGTCCAAATAGTTATGAAATAAGGAGAAATAAACAAAAATTAGAGAAAGAGACTTTTGTTATTCAAGAAAAAGTTGACTTTAGATTTCTAAAAGAATATGCGATAAGAAATATGCGATTAAGAAATATAGCAATGATAAATCACTAATAAAAAACGGAAATTGCTTTTATTTATATTTATTTTTATTTTTATAAGAGACTCAATGTTCGCTAAGTGTCTGAGAAGCTTAAGGTAACACGTGGATCGCGATAGTTAAAAGATAATTTCAATCTCTTTCTACAAATCACTTTTAATGACAAACAATTCGTACATGAAGCAATTATAAAAGGAAATAATTAACGTTATCCGATTCAATTATTCGTTCCGTAATCCAGTATCGATTTATCGTTGAGATTTGCCGTGTCGTTAATAAAAATGCGTGCGATATTTAAGTATGTAATTGTGCTGAAACTACTTGAGCGACTGTGACTGCTGTTCGCTTTGTCCCTGTTTTATGCTTGCTGGCTTTCTGGAAGGTTCCTTGCCGAATCACTGGTCCTTGTTGACCGTTGATGCGCGAGTTGGAACCTTCCCGAAAGTCAGCTGCAAATTCTGCGAATCGGCTTTTGACAGCTTTTACTGTCAACTCGCGTGGGCGTCGCTGGTTGGGCGCTGCGTTTGAGCGATAATGTGCCCTCTCGCGCATAATCAAAGCGCGCGCGCGACTGAGTGCGCGAGTCTTCTGATAGCGCGCGCCAATTACGGATCGTGAATTGATCCATCTTCACGCACGCCCGTGAAGATAGCATGATTTCGTACACTCAAAAAAGTATATAAATTAAGCATAACAGTTGAGTATAGTATACTAATATTTTATTAATATTTTGTGAATATTATATTCCTTTATATGTGTTCTTTTTACTCACTGAGATATATCACGAAAGTTTGATATACTTTGACATTTTACTCATGAGAGAAGATTATACGCATAATTATAAGTCTGAAAAATTTAGTGGTTTATAAAATTTATATATTACGGCTTGACTTTTTATTTTTTATGCATCGCAGATTCTTTGCTAAACTAAGTTTTAAAGGATATAAATATATAGCACTGCTTTATTATTTAATTGATTTTGTGTAGATTCTATTTTAATAAAATTTTGATTTAAAGTTAAAAGTTAAAAATATATTTAATGTCAAAAAGTCAAAATAGTTATGAAATAAGGAGAAATAAACAAAAATTAGAGAAAGAGATTTTTCTTATTCAAGAAAAAGTTGACTTTAGATTTCTCAAAGAATATGCGATAAAAAATATGCGATTAAGAAATATTGCAATGATAAATCACTAATAAAAAACGGAAATTGCTTTTATTTATATTTATTTTTATTTTTATAAGAGACTCAAAAAAAGTATATAAGTTAAGCATAACAGTTGAGTATAGTATACTAATATTTTATTAATATTTAGTAAATATTATGTTCCTTTATATGTGTTTTTTTTACTCACTGAGATATATCACGAAAGTTTGATATTGTTGGAGATTAAAGAAAGTCGCATTTAAAAAGGGCGCGGCAGGCCAAGTAGTTTGGCCCGCAATCACGCTGCCGCTGATAGCTATCGCGCGGGCGCGATAACGCTGCGCGAATGATCTCGGATCGATACGCAGCACGTGAGGGGCCAATCTCCACCGCCCACGCGCGCGTCTTCCGAGAATTTCGACGCACGATTCGCCGAACCCGGGAATCCGCTTTCCAGAGAATTCGGAGTCGTGCATCTCCTTGTCGGATGACAGGCGATTTCCGCTCCGAATGTTCTGGAAAGACGGGCCAATAAAAGGGAGTGATCGCCAACGCTCCCTTGCAGTCCAGATTTCTTCTTAGAGTCGAACCTGTGCATTCCTTAATCCAATTGCTGAGCACGCGGTCGTTGTGAGCCCTCAGTCGCGCTTAATTACCTCGTTGCGTTGATAAACGGGACAACAAAATTTATTAGAAAGTTAAGTTGTATATAGTTTGTGATTAATAAATCGTGATTGTTAAAATATACAACGGAAACTTACTTGTGCGTCTCACCCAATACCTTTTCTACCATCGAAAACTGTACAGATATACTTTGACATTTTACTCATGAGAGAAGATTATACGCATAATTATAAGTCTGAAAAATTTAGTGGTTTATAAAATTTATATATTACGGCTTGACTTTTTATTTTTAATGCATCGCAGATTCTTTGCCAAACGAAGTTTCAAAGGATATAAATATATAGCACTACTTGCTTCATTATCTAATTGATTTTGTGTAGATTTTATTTTAATAAAATTTTGATTTAAAGTTAAAAGTTAAAAATATATTTAGTGTCAAAAAGTCAAAATAGTTATGAAATAAGGAGAAATAAACAGAAATTTGAGAGATTTTTGTTATTCAAGAAAAAGTTGACTTTAGATTTCTCAAAGAATATGCGATTAATTATTTCAAATGTATATATTTATTTATGTAATTATTTTATGTCTTTTGTGTTGTAGGGAGAAGGGAGGAACCACCGACTGCAGTATCGGAGGATCCGGTTCGGGCCAAGTAGGATCGGCTCAAAGGTAGATTTCACATTTTAATAAATTACGTTAAAAAATTAATTTCAGGTGATAATGAAATATTTCTTTATAATTAAATTACAATGTGTAATTTATTAGTATCTTTTATTTGTTTGTTTATAATTAGATTATATTTATTAATTCAAGTTAAATAATTGCAATATATTACATAATTAATAATTTAACAGAATAAAATAATTCTAAATTCTTATTTCTTGCATAATCTCTTAGTATATATATATACAGGGTGTCCGGTAATTGACGGATCACCCGTCGTGTGCAGGTAGAGCGAGATAAACCGAGTAGAAAAGTCTTGTACTATTTTGCAATCTTTGCAATAATTAATGAGAAATGAATTAAACAAGATCGGCCAATCCGCGCGAGTTCAAGCGCGCGGCGAGAAGAGACCTCCTACTGTTTACGTAATTCTTGTCGCGCGGCGAAAATAAAAGCCTAATGTTTACGCGCTTGCTCGGCGCACGACAAAGCGGGGAGGGGCACTTTACAAAGGACAATGCCTATGTACGAGCGAAGCAAAATGCTGGACCCCCGCGTGGGCTGTCTCTTCTCGCCGCGCGCTTGAACTCGCACGGATTGGCCGATTTTGTTTAATTCATTTCTCATTAATTATTGCAAATATTGTAAAATGGTACAGGACTTTTCTACTCGGTTTAACTCGCTCTACCTGCACACGACGGGTGATCCGTCAATTACCGGACACTCTGTATACAGGGTAGACCAAATGAGTCTATAATGGGAAAAATCTCGAAATAGAGGTTAGATACGGAAAAATGTTTCAGACAAAAGTTGTAGGACTTGAAGGGGGACAGATGATGAAAATATGTACTTGACCTTGAGTGACCTATTGAAGGTCAGGTCAATGTCATCGATGTTTTCTTAAATGGAACCCCTTATTTTTCAATGCATATTCTTGTAGCTTATCTCGAGAGCTTTCCAAAACACTATAATGAGTTATTTTTTCATTAAGTACTTTTCGAGTTATAAGGCTTGAAGTTTACAGTATTTCGACATAAAATACCAAATATCGTGTAATACATTCAGTTTTCGATAATCTTATCTTAATACTTTTATTCATAGAATAATGAGACCAATCAATTGGTGTAAAAAAACACATAGTTGCTTTAAAAAAAAGTATGCAGCTGCATGTTGCAAATTACATACTTTTTCTTAATAGCAACTATGTGTTTTTTTACACCAATTGATTGGTCTCATGATTCTATGCATAAAAGTATTAAGGTAAGATTACCGAAAACTGAATATTTTACAAGATATTTTGTATTTTATGTCAAAATACTGTAAACTTCAAGCCTTATAACTCGAAAAGTACTTAATGAAAAAATAATTCATTATAGTGTTTTGGAAAGCTCTCGAGATAAGCTACAAGAATATGCATTGAAAAATAGGGGGTTCCATTTAAGAAAACATCGATGACATTGACCTGACCTTCAATAGGTCACTCAAGGTCAAGTACATATTTTCATCATCTGTCCCCCTTCAAGTCCTACAACTTTTGTCTGAAACATTTTTCCGTATCTTCCATATTTTTTGAGATATTTGCGTGGATTGATTATAATGGTCCACCCTGTATATATATATATATATATATATATATGTATGTATATAAAATATACATCTTATGAATGTCTTTTAAAGTCCATGGACATTCTGACATGAAATGAACATAAAACGGATATCCATCAGATATCGTGTGCTGTCTGGGCACAACATGAACATCATTATATGCAAGTATCACAAAATTTAAAATATCTTTCACTGACCACATTAATAATTCACTAAGGTTGTATACTAAATATATATCAAAAATTGAAGATTTAAATGGTTCATCAATAAAATCTGTTTTATTAATAAATTTCCTTCCAATTGCATAGTAGTTATTGAACAAAAATCTTGTTGAACAAAATTTTTTATTAATATAATACTTTTATCTTTTAGATAACAACAGTTATCTCCAAAACGTATACTAAGTGAAATATTATTTATGATGAGCTTTTTATATTGAGTAGAAAAATTTCCTGCTAACAAAGGACCTGTACAATGTTCTTCTTCTACTTGCAGTTGTATTTTTTTTTTGTGGTTTAGTTACAAATATATTTTGTGATTCTTGTATACGATTTATAATTTGCACTAATGGAGCATCATTCTAACTAATTTTATTAAATATTGTAAGTAATTTTGAAAAGGGAATGCACTGTAATAATCTAAATTTCCAAAAATCTTACTATCATCAACAACATGACTTAAGCCACATTGTGTGAAATATACTCTTCTCCGTAGATAACTATAAATTGTTTTATATAATATTGTAGTAGTGATTGTGCATAATTTAGATATTTTGTGTAGAATTCAACACTCATTACAATTCTAATAGCAGCATGTAAGGCTATAAAATGTAAGTATTTATCAAATGGCAAAATATTTTTTAAAATAATTGGACCACAATATAATAAAGAAATCTCAATTCGGTTGCTTTCCAACGTTTAAATTCATTTAGAGAACGTGTTCTTTTTACAAAATCTGATGGAGGACAAGATCTTATATGAATAAGATAATTTGAAATTTCTTCTGTTTGCTATTGATAATTTATGTGCAGCAGGTCCAAAAAGCCATATATTCAAAATCTTTACTACACCAAGACATATTAAATACATATATTCGAGAGGAAAACTATTTACCATATTAACAAATGGTATATTTTCTAAAATTGATTTTCCTAAATGATGTTCAGGTTGGGCTCTCCTACGAAAATTTTCATTTGTTCTTTTTTTAGAAATAATTTTAGGATAAGAAACTCTTCTTTTACATATTTTCCTTTCTGCATACATTTAGTACATGAAAAGGGGTATACTATGATTATTATATGTAAAACCTTGTTCTGATAGTTCTGTAGCTTTTCTACTACAAAGTATGATAAAAAGTCATTAGCATTATTAAGTTTCTCATAACCGTGATATATTCCAATTACAGACACATATTGATACTCAGCTAATGAACATAAAATAGGATATATTTGACTGTTTGAACTTTTACTGAGAGACAAACCATCAATATTAATTAATTAATTAATTTTTTCTGGTTTGTTATCTAAGTAATTAATAAGTTTTTCAACTGCATTTTTAATCCCAATATGTGAATAAATTCCTGGTGCTACAGATTTGGAAAAAATGTGTCAAGGAGTACAAAGTAATGTCCTAGGCTCCTGAGGCAAATTAATATTTGGTATTGATTGTAATAATTTTAATAGACTTCTTAAAGCGTTATGTGGAATTTTATAAGATACTGGCAGAAAGTGGTTTTAGAATATGTACGTTTCATTTTTATTCTATTTTATAACTATTTTAATTAAACTATTTATTATTAAACTAATTATAAGTATAGCTAGCAGTATTATTATTGTTAGCAATATTCTTTCACTTCTTTTACATTTTCTCAGCAGCTAGACAAAATATAAGTAAAAGGTTCAAATTTAAAAAATAAGCTTGTAATTATTTAATAATAGAAATTTACTTGTAATAATTCTTACCGTAAAAACGTCTCATGTTCCTCTTTTTTCTATTTTCTTTGCCAGTACTGTAGTTTTTCCACCTTATACATACATATATAAAGGTATAAAGGTATAATTATTTTGCCATGACACTGCATGATGAAACAAAATATGTTGCAAACGCTTCCCTGATTAATTTTGCCTCGTCAGAATGTCTTCGAGGTACCTTGCGGAAATTTTGGAAGGATATTTTTTCTAATGTATCTATTCGCCAGGCTCCTGGTATAAAGCGTCTACACCAAAGCAAGTTATCCCGGCGGGGCAACCCGCCGGGTTAGCCCGCGGTAGTGTAGACAATTGCAACAAGTATCGGGTTATCCCGACGAGTTATCCCGACGAGTTATCCCGACGAGTTATCCCGACGAGTTATCCCGCGCCTTTCCAAGAGTTGTCGGTCTTCATCAAAGGATCCCGGCGGGACGGCAGCTGATAATAAAGAGTTGTTATAAATAACATTTCCGTATTTTACCGAGCAGGAAGCTTATTTTTTAGTTGCTCTTTGCTAATTTAAGAAATGGAGTGGAATAATGAGAAAGTATTATCGTTAATTGAAGATTATCGTAGGTTTCCCGAATTGTGGGACCCTAAAAATAAAGATTATAAAAATCGAAATAAAAAAAAAGAAGCGTGGGATTAAATTATCTAAAAATTTAGGCGTGGAGCTTGTGGAAGTGCAAAGAAAAATAAAAAATATATGTAGCCATTTTTATTCGGAACTAAAAAAAATAAAAAATTCAAAATCATCTGGAAGTGGATCTGAAAATGTTTATCAATCAAAATGGTTCGCTTTCCGAAGCTTGCAGTTCATTGCAGATAAAAACACCAAACGGCCATCTATTAATACTGTAACGGTAAATACAATGTTTTTATATGTTATTTTGCCATGACACTGCATGATGAAACAAAATATGTTGCAAACGCTTCCCTGATTAATTTTGCCTCGTCAGAATGTCTTCGAGGTACCTTGCGGAAATTTTGGAAGGATATTTTTTCTGATGTATCTATTCGCCAGGCTCCTGGTTGTATTTCACTTATCTCGTTTTCATAATCTATGAAGCCCGAGGGGTTGTATATTTTTTTGGAGGCACTGTTTCTTCTTATATAATTAGTAAATATAAGGCAACTAAAGTGATCTTTTCAGCCTTTTTTGGCTCTAAAAGGAGCGGTTTTCTTAAAAATCTAAAAACAGATGATAATATGCCAAGAGCATTTTCTGACACCCTTCGAGCTCTGCTCAGACGATAATTAAAAATTCGCTCCTTACTGCTTGTTTCATGAGTGCCTGGAAAAGGCTTCATCAAGTTTTTTGTGAGAGGGAATGCCTCATCCCCAACGAAAACAGGAGGGAAGATAAAGGATTGTCCTGGGAGGTGCGATCCTGATGGTAAATATAGTTTAAATTGCTCTAATTAATTTTTGAATGTGTTTGGTCAAAGATTCCTCCATCTGAGATTTGACCTTGGCATCCAACATCAGCAAAAATAAATCTACAATTGGCATCCACTACAGCCATCAAAACAATGCTAAAAAAACCTTTATAGTTAAAATATTCTGATTCTGATAATATGGGCGCTTGTAGACTGATATGTTTTCCATCTTTAGCTCCAAAGCACATTGGAAAGTTCCATTTTAAATTGAAGTCTGCTTCGATATCCTTCCACTGTTGTTCGTTTCTTGGCAGCTGCAAGAATAAAATATTAGTACAAATAATTATTGCTTAAAGTAAATACTAATTGTTAACTTTTCAGATTACAGATGAAGAGGAAGGAGTCATTACAGCAGATAATCATCATGAGTTTGAAGATGATGAGAGTATAAATTCAAAATCAGAGGACGACACTTCTGAAATTGTTTCACATTCCTCTGAAAGGACTGAAGGTGAAAACAAAAAAAATGCAACAAAAGACAATTTCTTTCTCCTAGAAAAATGATATTATATAAAAGAAAAGGAGATGCCATGGTTGATGAAGCTTACGGAATAATGAAAGAAATGTATACCAATAAACAGAAACGCGACGAATTTACTATTTTTGGAGAGCACGTCGCTTACAAATTAAGAAAACTTAACAGTGATTATGCTAAAGCAACAGTCCAGCATTTGATCAGCGACATACTGTTCAAGGCAGAAATCAGCACTTACAATCATCCATACTCTTATACTCATTCTAGACCTTCAACTTCATCTTTTTTCCCTTCATTAAGTTCCTCTATATCCACTTATTCCCAATATGATTCTCCAAATCGTAATTTGCAGATGCCCTACTCTATTGGTTACTCTCAAACTGCCCAATCTACTTATTCACAAAGTCAAGTGTCCGACACATTTTCGAATTCTAATAATTCTAATGATGCCTCAATTGAAAAAACTGATTTCAATCTTTCCATGCTTAATTATTTGCCTTTATAAATTTAACGTTTTTGTGTAGATTTTTTTTAAATGATGAAATGATGTGTAACGGTGCAGGCACCGTTACTATATATATATGTATAATATAACAATAAATGTATAATTATCAAATAACCGCTTGCGCTTGCTATCTCTCACTCGCCCGCTGTCTCGCTTGCTCCGCTCGCTGTCTCGCTTGCTCCGCTCGCTGTCTCGCTTGCTCCGCTCGCTGTCTCGCTTGCTCCGCTCGCTGTCTCGCTTGCTCCGCTCGCTGTCTCGCTTGCTCCGCTCGCTGTCTCGCTTGCTCCGCTCGCTGTCTCGCTTGCTCCGCTCGCTGTCTCGCTTGCTCCGCTCGCTGTCTCGCTTGCTCCGCTCGCTGTCTCGCTTGCTCCGCTCGCTGTCTCGCTTGCTCCGCTCGCTGTCTCGCTTGCTCCGCTCGCTGTCTCGCTTGCTCCGCTCGCTGTCTCGCTTGCTCCGCTCGCTGTCTCGCTTGCTCCGCTCGCTGTCTCGCTTGCTCCGCTCGCTGTCTCGCTTGCTCCGCTCGCCGTCTCGCTCGCACGCTCGCCGTCTCGCTTACTCCGCTCGCTGTCTCGCTCGCTCCGCTCGCCGTCTCGCTCGCACGCTTGCCGTCTCGCTTACTCCGCTCGCTGTCTCGCTCGCTCCGCTCGCCGTCTCGCTTGCACGCGCGCCGTCTCGCTTGCGCACTCGCTATCTCCAAGCGGTGGGGGAGCTTAGGGATGCGGTCGGCCGGGTATATAAGGCGGCCCGGCCGACACACCGGCACCAGATCCGATCCAGCTTTCCGCACGATACGATCCGACTACCTGTTTCCTAGCCGAGGTGTTCTCGACTACCTGCTTCCTAGCCGAGGTGTTCTCGACTACCTGCTTCCTGGCCGAGGTGTTTCTTGGCTGTCGGGCGTTTCCGACTACCTGCTTCCTGGCCGAGGTGTTTCTTGGCTGTCGGGCGTTTCCGACTACCTGCTTCCTGGCCGAGGTGTTTCTTGGCTGTCGGGCGTTTCCGACTACCTGCTTCCTGGCCGAGGTGTTTCTTGGCTGTCGGGCGTTTCCGACTACCTGCTTCCTGGCCGAGGTGTTTCTTGGCTGTCGGGCGTTTCCGACTACCTGCTTCCTGGCCGAGGTGTTTCTTGGCTGTCGGGCGTTTCCGACTACCTGCTTCCTGGCCGAGGTGTTTCTTGGCTGTCGGGCGTTTTCCGACTACCTGCTTCCTGGCCGAGGTGTTTTTTTGGCTGTCGGGCGTTTCCGACTACCATTAACGTCGCTGCGATACCATTGTAAAACACGCGTCGTCCTAGCTTAAGCACGCGCTTTGCATGCGCCTATACGTTCGCGCCGCTCGGCGCTCTCCGCGCGCACCGCCTAGCTGGTATGACCTCGCCTGCGCTTTGCTAATTCCGTCCGCACTGTACATATTGTATATAGCTCTCTTAATAATAACAATAAAGAACTGTGACATCGAAAATAAGCGTTTTCATAAGTTTGAGTCTCCCCTTCTCTCGAACCCTGACGCCGGCGAGCCGATCCGCGCGCTCGAGAAAGGCGACCGCGTTACATGGCGCCCGAACAGGGACCTGCCCAGTAGAGACTCCAGCTTACGAAATCACTTCCCGATGAAATTTTCTTGGATATATAGACTACACAAAGACGAGCTTATTATCCGCTTAGAAGCCTTTAAAATAGATAGCTCCGGAAATATAGACGCGCTGCGAAAGCGATTGCGAAACTTCGCGAACCAGAACCCCACATTATTTGAGGATCCAGCCATACCCGAGATGTCCGACCCCGAGGAAGAAACACAGACGAACCACGCCACCAATCCTGCGCCGACCCGACCGGACCCTGTCACCGTTCTGAATCAGATCCGGAAGTGGGGCCTCCACTTTGACGGAAAAGATCCCTTCGCGTTCCTAGAACGCCTAGACGAATTAAAACGGGCGTACGGATATACCGGTAACCTCCTACTTCTCGGTCTCCCCGAACTACTCCGCGGAGACTCGCTGCTGTGGTACCGAAACAATCAGGATTCCTGGAACACTTGGGGCGATTTCTGCCAGGGATTCAAGCAACATTATCTGCCACCGGGATATCGCAGCCAACTCAGGCGGGAAGTACAGAGCCGACGACAGCAGCCTGGCGAAGCATTTGACAAATACGCCACGGCCCTGCTAACCCTGATGCGCCGAGCGGGAGGATATACAGCACGAGATCAGGCCGAGCAACTGTACGAGAATCTCGACCCAGACTACCAGCTTTACATCCGCCCTACCGAAGCCACAAGCGTTACCGAAATAAGCACCAAGGCAAACGAATACGAACGGGTCGTAAACAGACGACGAGAGCGCCGGCCGGAAGCCAGGCAAAGCACCGACCCTAGTGTGGCAGCCGCCACTTACAGTCGGGACGAATGCTGCTGGCGCTGTAAGCAACGAGGCCACACTCGCCTGGATTGTAAACGACCGCCCAAGAAATTTTGCTCACGATGTGGAAAGGATGGGGTATTTACTCGAGACTGCCATCCGCCGACGGGAAACCCGCGCCGGGGAGACAGCGGCCGCTACCCGTCCCGAGGACACCGAATCCGGTTCAACCCCCGGCCGCACTTAAAACTCCGGGTGCTCGATCGCCATCTCTGGGCCCTCCTGGACTCGGGCTCAGAGATCTCATTCATCAGCCCAGCCACGGCCGGATTTGCTAAGAAACACGGGTACCCGCTCCACCCCGTGAACCAACAAATTAACCTGGCCAATGGGACTCCAATCGCGATCGACCACATCGTCACCCTGCCGCTGACCACCGCTGGACGCACGATACGACACCAATTCCAGGTGCTGCCAAACCTCGGCAGCTCCATGCTGATCGGCGTGGACCTCTGGGCTAAGCTCCGGCTAAACCTACCCTCGCCGCCGTTCCTTGCCGCCACCCCTACTTGCTCCACAGTGGGAGAGATCTCCGGGGGCATCACGCCACGAACCCCCGACGAGAACCAGCGCCTCCACCAGTTCCTGGTTAGGGAACTTGCCGCCTTCAGCACTATTCAAGGCCCAACCGACCGCCTGGTACACCACATCCGACTGACCACCGACCAACCCATCAAGCAACGGTACCGACCCAGGAATCCCGCCATGCAGGCCATCATCAATCAAGAAGTCGAGAAAATGGAACTGGAAGGCGTGATCAAACCCTCCCAAAGCCCATGGAGCTCCCCCGTCGTCGTAGTGCGAAAAAAAGATGGGACACATCGCTTCTGTATCGACTTTCGAAAGCTGAATGCGGTTAGTCAAAAGGACGCCTACCCACTGCCCCACATCGCCGCTACTCTCGATAAACTCCGCGGAGCTAGGTACCTGTCAACCCTGGACTTAAGGAATGGGTACTGGCAGGTACCGCTGGCACCCGAGAGCCGCGCCGCCACCGCCTTTACCGTACCAGGGAAGGGGCTTATGCAGTTCAAAACCATGCCATTTGGACTCCACTCAGCCCCGGCCACCTTCCAGCGTCTCCTCGACTTTGTATTAGGACCCGAACTCGAGCCGAATGTACTGGTCTATCTAGACGATATCGTGGTGGCCAGCCGAACCTTTGACGAACACCTAGAACACCTAGCGGAAGTTTTCCGACGTCTGCGGTCCGCCAACTTACGGCTAAACACAGACAAGTGTCATTTCTGCCTGGATAAATTAAAGTACCTGGGACACATTGTTGATCGGCAAGGGATACGAACAGATCCCTCGAAGGTGAGCGCAATCGCTAATTGGCCCACCCCTGCCAGTCTCAAACAAGTTCGCCAGTTCCTGGGCGTCGCGTCGTGGTATCGACGTTTCATTGCGGACTTTTCCACGATTGCCGCCCCATTAACCCGCCTGACCTGCAAGAATGCTCGATGGGTCTGGACCGAAGCCGCAAACACGGCTTTCTGTCGTCTTAAGGAAGCCCTCACCTCTGCTCCAGTACTAGCGTGCCCAGACTTCAACCAACCCTTCACTCTGCAAACCGACGCCAGCGCCCATGGACTAGGAGCCGTTCTCACCCAACAGCTTGACGAAGGGGAGCGAGTAATCGCATACGCCAGTCGAACCCTAAACCCGGCCGAAAGGAACTATAGTGCCACGGAATTGGAGTGCCTCGCCGTAGTATGGGGGATTCGCCGGATGCGGGATTACTTGGAAGGTTACCGGTTTACCGTGGTCACCGATCACCAGTCCCTCCGGTGGCTGCAACGCCTGGAGTCTCCTTCAGGTCGGCTCAGCAGGTGGCTCTTCGAGTTACAATCGTACGATTTCGAGATCAAGTACAGACGGGGAGCACTAAACCAAGTGGCCGACGCGCTCTCCCGCCAGCCAGAGGTCTGCGCAACATTACAAGCTGGGCGATGCCCGTGGTACCACCGGATCACAACGGGGCTGAAGGCCCGACCCACCGATTTTCCAGACTATCAGCTTCGCGACGGACACCTCTACCGACACATACTCCACGAATTAGATTTCCGGGAGATACCCACGGATGATCAGTGGAAACGATGCGTCCCGACGCCCCAGCGACAGGCCCTACTCGAACGCCTACACGATGATGTCGCGGCGGGACACCTAGGCATCGCTAAAACTATAGCTCGCATTGCGCAGCTATATTACTGGCCGGGGATGTTCAGGGACATTGCCCGCTATGTCCGCGCCTGTATCCCTTGCATGGCACACAAGGCGTCACAACAAAGGCCGGCGGGGAACCTACAGGCAACATCCGTGACCGCCCCGTGGCAACAAGTATCAATCGACCTGGTAGGCCCACTGCCACGCTCAAACCGCGGCCACACCTGGCTACTCACGCTACAGGACCGGTTCACTAAATGGATCGAGGTCGCACCGCTCCGAAAAGCCACAGCCGCAAACGTAACGCGAGCCCTGACCGACCGCTTTGTCTACCGGCACGGCTGCCCCCAATGGCTAATATCAGACAACGGAACTCAACTCAAGTCTAAGCAACTAGAGAATCTGTTAACCACCTTCGGCATCTAACACCGTGTCACGCCCCCCTATACTCCGCAGTGTAACCCGGTCGAGCGGGCAAATCGGACGTTCAAAACAATGGTCGCGCAATACGTAGGCAAAAACCAAAAGACCTGGGATGAGCACATCACGGCGCTACAATACGCCTACAACACCGCCTGGCACGAGGCAACCGGACACACTCCCGCCTACCTGAACCACGGGAGGGAGCTTGCCCGGCCACATCCGGAAGATCGCCGGCACACCACGGATCACATCACGCCCGATGCAGTTAACCGCCAACTACGCGACGCCTACGAACTCGTCCGGATCCACTTGGCACGCGCCTTTCAACGCCAGGAGCGACATTACAACCTCCGCAGGCGAAACTGGCGACCTCAGGTTGGAGAGTGGGTATGGAAGAGAAACCACGCACTATCGGACAAAGCCAAGACCTTCAACGCCAAGCTCGCCCCGAAGTTCATTGGCCCCTTGGAGTTTCGAAAGATAATCTCGCCCGTCATCGTGGACCTGCGTGACGCCCAAGGACGTTGGCACCGCCACATTCACGTCCAAGAACTAAAATAACACACCGGAGCATAGGCGACGACCCACTGACCGAACACAAAAAAAAAAAAAAATTTTTTTTTTTTTGCGGGGGAGGTACTCCCACAATGCGACGCCCCTGCAGTGGACCCCCAACGTCTACATCCCTGGAATGAATCAACCGTTCCCCGCGAGACGACGCCACTGGGGCCCCGCCGGCACAACGCCCGAGGGGCCGAATTCCTTCGGCACCGGAACGCGCCGCATTCCGGACATACCAACGGGCGGTATAAATACGGGGGCATTGACCCGCGACGATCAGTCAACAACTTGTTGCGCAACACGCCGGTACGATGAATCCGGACGAGAAAAGAGAGCTTCGCGAACTCTTCGGAGAGTGGTCCAGCGACGAGGAGATGGCCTTCCCGACCGCCAAACCAGCTCTACCGCCGACCAGCAAACCGGCGCCACCGCCGGCCATCGACCGGCTGGTAACACCTGGTCCGCCGCGGAAAACTCCGCCGCGACCGGGAACCACGGTCCAGCGCTCGGACGCCGCAAATCGCCGGAAAATGGCGATACTTCTGGCGACACCACCGCCGCCCCCAACGGGACGACGCCGGTCCACCGGCACCAGGGCGCCAGAAGCCACACCGGCTCACCAGCCACCGGCAAGCGCATCACGGTCTCGGTCCGTGCCGACGCCACCACGAGCAGCGACGGCCCGGCCAGCACCAACGACGCCGAGAAAAACGGCGGTCCGGGCCGTACCGAAGCCACCCGGTGGCACAACAGCCCAGCCGCCAACACCAACGCGAGCCACGCCGGCATGCGCTGCCACCAGCCGACCGGTCCCCACAACGGTCCGCGAAGGACGACCGCCACCGGCCACCACCATCGCGGTAGCACCCGGGGTACTCCTTGCCGTCCCGCACCGGGCGATCCACCAGTTCCGGCGCTACCGGGCCTGGACGCCGGAGGGTAAGTGGCTCCTCCGCTTTAATCAGAACGGGTCACTACGGTCCTGCCGGTTGCGAGCAAACGCCCCGGCCACGCCACCCCCGGAAAGAAAGGGGGAGATGTAACGGTGCAGGCACCGTTACTATATATATATGTATAATATAACAATAAATGTATAATTATCAAATAACCGCTTGCGCTTGCTATCTCTCACTCGCCCGCTGTCTCGCTTGCTCCGCTCGCTGTCTCGCTTGCTCCGCTCGCCGTCTCACTCGCCCGCTGTCTCGCTTACTCCGCTCGCCGTCTCGCTCGCTCCGCTCGCCGTCTCGCTTGCACGCGCGCCGTCTCGCTTGCGCACTCGCTATCTCCAAGCGGTGGGGGAGCTTAGGGATGCGGTCGGCCGGGTATATAAGGCGGCCCGGCCGACACACCGGCACCAGATCCGATCCAGCTTTCCGCACGATACGATCCGACTACCTGTTTCCTAGCCGAGGTGTTCTCGACTACCTGCTTCCTAGCCGAGGTGTTCTCGACTACCTGCTTCCTGGCCGAGGTGTTTCTTGGCTGTCGGGCGTTTCCGACTACCTGCTTCCTGGCCGAGGTGTTTCTTGGCTGTCGGGCGTTTCCGACTACCTGCTTCCTGGCCGAGGTGTTTCTTGGCTGTCGGGCGTTTCCGACTACCTGCTTCCTGGCCGAGGTGTTTCTTGGCTGTCGGGCGTTTTCCGACTACCTGCTTCCTGGCCGAGGTGTTTTTTTGGCTGTCGGGCGTTTCCGACTACCATTAACGTCGCTGCGATACCATTGTAAAACACGCGTCGTCCTAGCTTAAGCACGCGCTTTGCATGCGCCTATACGTTCGCGCCGCTCGGCGCTCTCCGCGCGCACCGCCTAGCTGGTATGACCTCGCCTGCGCTTTGCTAATTCCGTCCGCACTGTACATATTGTATATAGCTCTCTTAATAATAACAATAAAGAACTGTGACATCGAAAATAAGAGTTTTCATAAGTTTGAGTCTCCCCTTCTCTCGAACCCTGACGCCGGCGAGCCGATCCGCGCGCTCGAGAAAGGCGACCGCGTTACAGATGAAATAAAAATTTCTTTTTTTATTTTAAAACAGAAAAATAATTATTTTGTAAGACTGAAGTCATTTTTTTTTAATTATGAAATGGATTTTTGTATTTTAAAATTAAAAAATAATTTTTTTGTAAGACTGGTCATTTTTTTTAATGATGAAATGGAAATTTCTTTTTTTATTCTAAAACTGAAAAATAATTTTTTTGTAAGACTGGTCATTTTTTTTCTTAATAAAATTATCCCAAATCTGTGATTTTGTTTTTATTTTTTACTCTATCGTAATAAAAAGCTTAATATTCTAAATAATATTATTAGCTAATTCTTGGTTCTACCACTCTCTGTAATTGACTGCTTACTTTAGCCGTGGAATAAACGATGTTTAAAAGAGACTCTTTTTCGTGGATAGAGAGGATAGAGAGTTGTAGAACCGAAAGTTAGCACCGCAGTGAAGTTAGCAATAATAATTTTTAATTATTTTTATTCGGACAAAAAGACGCGAAAAATACAAAGATTTCAAATCACCATTAAATCTACATAAAAAAATAGATAAAACAACTTACCTATATGTATTCGCTCAAAGCATCTATCAAAGTCTGACAGACTTCAGGAATTGTTTGTGAAATAGTGGATCTTGAGATTTTGAAAGTTACTTCCAGGGAACGGTAGGAATCACCACTCGCCAAAAAACGAAATGTTATTCTTAGCCGTTCTTTAACTGACACTGCATCGCGAAAATTTTTGTCGCATTTGGCAATTCTAGGTCCTATCATCAGGATAAGTTCCTCGAAATCCGTAGATGACATTCGGAAAAAATTTGAGAAACCTCCGTTACTTCTATATTCTAAATTTAGATCATCTTGATCATCTAACATCAAATTTTTAATTAAGTCACTACCACTATACCGACTTTTTTTAGCTTTTAGGCTCGGACGAACCCAAAATTTTCGGGGCCGAGCTTTACTTTTTTTTTTTTTTAATGAATGCCGCATAAGTCATAAGGACTTCTTTCTCGGACCACATTTTCTTTCAAACTGAGCTCACACTCGAAAAAAATTGCTTTGGTGTAGACACTCAATATTTAGAGATGGGAAGATTGTAGCGAGTTGCTGCGGGCTTTCTGCAATAACCCGCGGTAACTTGCTTTGGTGTAGACGCTGCTTAAGGTTATATATCTTCATTACAATGAAATGCGAACAATATACGATCTCTTTTTGAAGATTATGGATTTTTTCACTAATTACTGATTACTTTTCACTAATTTATTGATTCTTTTCACTAATATTAAAGAAACTACGTACAACAGGACATATCGCC
>OZ020546.1:13998936-14203712 GCA_963971435.1 Lasius platythorax
AAATAAAATAAAATTTGAAGTAAATTAAGAAATAAATAATTCTATATTTATGAGAAAGAAAGAAGAGGCACATAATTAATTATTAATGCAAACATAATTAATTCATTTATATTTGAAGCGTCAGAAAAACCAAAAGGTAACTTTAAATATTCGTATTGCTTGCTGGGTGTAGCAAATGAAAAATATTTCATACAGTCAGGGTGTATTGCGATCTAGTGAAACCCGTCTTTTAAATCTAATTTAGTGAAATACTTTTTACCATATAGACTATCCAATTGATCATTGATAATTGAAAATGAATATTTCTGTGGATAAATTCTTTGATTTAACGGTTTGAGATCTACACACATTCTTTTTTTTCCATTCCGTTTTGGAATTAACAACACACGAGCACAATATGGGGGTATACTCGGCTTTATAATCTTTCGGCTAAGTAAATCGTCGATTATGTTGTCTAACCCTTTTTTCGTTTATTGACATTCGTCTAGGCGCATGTCGGAAAAGAGAATCGTTTTTTAAATAAACCTTGGCGCAATAATCGACTTTGATCAGTACAATTTTTAAATTAACTACGGATTTTAACACTTCTAACAATTGTTTCTAATGTAAAAGGCATATCTCGATCTAAGTTTTCGCAAACCTCATCATATATATTTCTTTTTTCGACAATGTTAATATTAAATATTGTATGAATAAATTTCTTCGTTTCTTTATTGTTTTCAAATTTGTAACTACCATTATGATAAATTAATTTTAAGTTTGCATTTTGAAAAAATTGTCTATCCAACAATAAATCATATTTCATAGTGCAATCTTCAACCGCCAAAAAATTTGTTAAACCAGTAACTCTTCTAACATTATCCGATCGCAAATTTTTCTTAAAATTATTATCGCCGTATCATTAACTTTTTAATTTAATGTTACTATGAACTTTATTTAATTCTCTTAACATAATATTTTTTATAAATCGATTCCCACATTAAACATACGTAACTACTCGTATCAATTAGTGTCTCTAATACAGCACCAGGAATCGCCAGGCTTTGTACCTTGACACAGGCTCGGTCCTCCGTCTGAGAATTCAGATCACTCACGTGAATTGTTGCTGTCGACGTAGAAGCTATGTTACTCTCCGACTCCGATTCCTGCTTTTCAATTACGTGGCTCATCCGCGTGTTGACACTTGCTCCTTTTTGGGGACATGTTGGGCTGATGTGACCTTCCTCCGTATTTAAAGCACACTGGTTTCCTGTGTTTACAATCTCTTGAAATGTGACCGGGCTGTTTACAATTAAAGCAGTTTCTCTCCGTCGAGACGTTCTTCCTTTGTTGTAAGCCGATGTTTTTATTTTGAAAGCGACTATGACCTCCAAGTTGTGTATTCGAATCACTTCTTCTTGACAAAGTTGAATCTTTCGTTATTCTTCGAACATAATCGATAAAATCGGGAATATTCGTTACCCACATGCTGAGAATCAATTTTCTCAATGCCGAGTCTTTTACACCGTCCGCTAGCAGGTCAATTTTCTCTTTCTCAGTTAAAGACAGATTTTGCATCAAACTTAGCTTTTCTTCTGCGTAATCAACAAATTTTTCGGAATGCATTTTCCACGTCCGCTGTCCAATTCTTGCAAGTGTTGCCGTGTATGATTCCTTCACTTCAAAATGTCTACGTATTTGAAATTTAACTCTCAGTTGTCACACTATCTCAGAGTCGCGTTCTTGTCACACCGGGTATGGCATACTCGTGCGTTTTTTCAATCGCTCCTATTTCTGAATCAAATGCATCAATTCAAACGTTTTTTTTTTAATCGATTCTCCACACATTAAAGAAGAAGACTATGTAGGTTAGAATATCTTAAATATGTTAGTATTAAAGATATTCTGAAAATTAAGAACATAATTTTTTGAAAAATTGGAAAAAATTTTTTTTTCAAAGTACTGTAGTTTTAGTTTAAAAAAAGATACGAGGGTTTAACAGCACAGCAATCAAAATTTCTTAAGTTCTTTTTGTACTTTCACAAAAAGGTGGTTTAACGATTTGTTCCAAGAAATATAATTATTTCGCAAAGTGAAAATGAGTGAAATTCGATTTACCAAAGGAATATTATTCTGCTAAAAAATTGTATTTTTCGTTGAAAAAAATTAAATCAACAGCCTGTAGGCCTTAGTACTAATAAATACAGGGTGTCCGATAATTATTGACACACCCGACGTGTGAAGGGGTAAGAAAAAGTGCGTCTTGTAAAGAGTGAACTAAATAATGTGTATACTAAATAATATGCTTAAATTAACGTATTCTTTAATATATTTACATTGCAATTATTGATGTAATTAAATTAAATATAGTTCTAAATTAAATTTATTCGTTGGTTTAATATATACTGCAACTCCCTCGGTATTTCGGAAAAGCACGCGCAACTTCGTCGTGCTCGATATTAATTACTCGCGGACGAGCTTCGATACTTCCGGTATTTGGGTGCCAGGTACGGTCAGGCCGCACCGCTTACTACTATCTTCTTAATTAACAAATCACACGACGGCTCAACCTCGGTAGCTCGGTATCATTCTTTTGGTAGAGTGGCGTGGTTCTTTTTCGCGAGGGGAAGGAGGCTCGAAATCCCGAAGAGAGAGAGAGGACGAACGACACAGACGACAACGTCACCTATAAGATAAAATAGAATGTATTTCTCGTAATCTTTACAGGGTGACTGGTTAATGTCGTTAACTTAACAGGAGATCGTCACTTCTTCTAGAAATACATAATCTGTTCGATTTTCATCGTTTATCTCGGTAGCATTTTGACAATAAAACTTCTCGTGTTTCTTACTGTCTTATTCTAAATCAATGACTTTAACAAGAAAGATATAGTAACTAATGACTCGATACAATCTTACGGACTTGAATTATACGTAGGTACAAGGACTGTCGACTCGCCACGGCGCCCCTCGGAGGCGAAGAAGGCTAATGAATAAAGTAATTATTAACGCGGATCTCAACACGGGCCCCGTGCTTTCTACGCAACAATTATCTCGGTAACATAAAGAATTTAATAATGGCAGACGAACCTAACGGCTCGGTAACGCGATTCAGGTAACTTTACTATTACACGGGTCCCTGCCGAGTCCGCGCTTACTGGGAAGTCGAAGTGGTGGCCTTACAATTGCTTCGTCGCCGGTCGATGTTCCTTGATCCGTCGGGGTCGCCGTCACGTCGAGCAGTGATTTGCGATGGGCCGGCGGCACGCCGGTAGCCTCACGCGGTGGCGCTACGCGCGCCGTTCAGGGCCGGAAATCGATTTTAACTTCGATCTCGATTCCTCTCTCCGGTCGCTGGCTCTCTTACGCCGTTGTACATAATTTTTTTTTCTTCTTTGCTCTCGGGAGTCCTGCCGTCGCAGCGTTATGTTGGCGGATCCGAACGCATCTCGGACGGCCCTCGTAATTAATTTAAGCTGGCCTTTCTCTAATGCAGGGATCCTCGCGGGGTGATCAGTCCCGTGTGCTCCCTCGTTCCTCTCGGGATGCTATGTCGGGCCCCTCGGAGTTAACTATTCTCGTCTCGGGATGTAGGCGCCTGTTTCTCCTCCTCGTGCTGACTGCGATTCGTAGGCTCTCCGAGGCTGTAAAAAATGACTCGGCAGTAACAGTCCTTATGCGACTCGGTATAATTCGGAATATAACGACATCGCATACCTGGCCCTTCGCGCGATTCCGCTCCGTGCGCACCGCTCTCGACCCCACTGCTCTCCTCACCCGGATTCGCTTCCTCAGGATTTCTTCTTCCTATAACAATTACGCTCCGGGGCCACCACCTCAACTCCCGATACTCCATCCGGAAAAGAGCGAATCGGCGTAAAGTGCGCCGCCCGCTCACAAAATCTCTTAAACTATTACGCCCTTTTTGACCGTTCCCGGCCGGGCGCGTCCGCCCTTGTGACGGGTGCGAAACGCCACGTCACAATACTTTGAAATTTAGCAGCGCCGTTTTTTTAATTAAAATTTTTAAATTCTTGTAGGAAATTAAAACAACTATTTTGTACAACTTTTTTGGTTAAAATATTTTTAAAAGTTTTTATTTTCAGTTGGCGCTGTTGTTTGATATCACATTATTTTTGTAGAATATATTTTACACAATTAAAATAATTTGTAGAACAGTTTTTAACGGTTTAGAAAACACTATTTTGTGCAGATAAAGATAACAATTTTGTAGATTAAGATAACACTATTTTGTAAATACATAACAGTTTTTCACAATTGGCGCGTGAACTTAGCGCCTTTTTTTTTCTTTTTTTTAAAGAGGTATGTTTTTAGGGGTTATATCATTTTTTTGTAGTATATATACAATATATGTATAACACATATATATATTTATGATTTAAAGCTATTAATTAATAAATTTGCATACGTGCGAGCCGAGTTAAAAATATCTTAGATTATCGGATCTTAATAACACGTAAATTCTAATATTTAAAAGACGAGAAAAAACGATTCATTTTACGCCATTACTTCATATATTATTTCAGCGCAGAATTATAATATTAAGATGCGTTATAAATTTATCTCACACAATATTCTTTTTTCGCATATAATTCAAATGATAATTTTATCTTGTCAGTTTTATTTAATATAAGCCGTGAAATATCTCGTAAAAGAAAAAGAACTTTATTATGATGTGTTACAAAGATGGAATAAATGTGTTAACCAAACAGAACATGAATTATAAAAATCATATAGAGAGCGGAGACTCTAACAAAAATAATACTAGGAGAGGGCGCGTCGATCATTTAATGTCCCATTTCCAACACTCCCTCTATTGACGTGCTCGATAATCTTAACTGTTTAATACAACGATAATGCTTAGTCTTTGGGGCAATGATTTGGTTAATATATTCGCAATCATTGAGTCTGCTTTTATATAAGTTACCTTAATTTTGCCTCGATCTTGCACTTCTTTAACATAATGGTATCTTAAATTTATATGCTTACTTCTACAATGGTGTACAGCATTTTTACTCAAATGTGTTGCACTTTTGTTATTGCAATATATAATAGTACACTTGTCTACACAGTCTATAAATTTTATGTGGCGTAATAGTCCTTTCAACTAAATCGTTTCCTTTGTGATTTCTGCCCATGTACTCGGCTTCCATGGTGGATAGTGCCACTGATCTCTGCTTCTTTGCCTGCCAACTAATTGGTCTTTTTGCCAGAATAATAACGCTTCCTGTATATTATCTTCGGTCGTCGATGTCGCTTCTCCAATCAGCATCAACGTAGGCGCACATGTTATTATTGTCTTTTTCATAAGTAACTCCATAATCCATGGTTCCCTTTATGTAGCGTAACACTCGCTTCGCCAATTGCCAATGCGTTTTTCCAGGTCTAGAACAGAATCGGCTCAAAACACTCGCTGTAAACGATAGATCAGGACGGGTAGCGCTTGCTAAGTAAATCAAACCACCAACGTGTTCTCTTTACGGTTTGTCTTCCATTTCTTGTATTTCCCGTTCTGATTTTGATCCATTTTTAGATATTTTAGTGTTCGACTCCATGGGTGTGGTTACAGGCTTGCAATCGGACATCCCAAATTTTCTCAGGAGGTCACTCGCTTATTTTCTTGGTGACAACCTCATGCTTTCCGTAGATCCGTGACGTTCGACGTTTTTACCCAATATATTATTTATTGGTTCCAAATCGCTCATTTTGAACTTTTCGTGTAATATTTTTTTCTTTCGTTCAATCTATTGTAACGTGCCACCTTCCGAGCACGGCTCGTATGCGCTCAGTCGGGATCAAGGTTCGAAAGGGGGTACGAGATAACCAGACGTGTGTGTATGCTGTGTAATTGTTTATTTAATTAATTAGAATGCATGTACAAAATGAGAATGTGTCGGTGTGTAAGATAGGTGTGAACGATGTGTGTCGGTGTGCGTATATGTCGTGTAGCGGTATATATTTACAACGTGTAAGAATGCGTGTGTGCGAATGGCCCGTGCGTATATTTACAGTGTACAAGAGATATGCGCGAACGGGGATGCAAGCGTTAGATATATGTACAGTATGTAAGAATTAGGCGTGACCGTGAATGCAAGCGGCGTGTGTATTTACAATGTGTAAGAATGATGCGTGAACGTGAATGCAAGCGGCGGGTGTATTTACAGTGTGTAAGAGTGATGCGTGAACGTGAATGCAAGCGGCGTGTGTAATTATATATATTGCCGGGGCGCAAGAAATGCGGATTCGTAATGCAGCGGTCGGCTCGGATCGGACGGTGAAAAGCTTTATTTATTCGATCGAGCTCACATAAATGCAATCAGCATTTCGCGTTTTAAAGTTCGTGGAATTGGAACGCCGGTTTGTTGTTGTCGCGTTTTTACGTCCTGCTCGGCTCTTTAAACGCCGGGCGAGCGTTTGTATACGCGTGAATACGATAGGCGCGGGGCGTGCGGGCACGCGGGCGGGAGCGCGAGAGCGCTCGGTGAGAGAGCGTCAGGCCGGAGAGTGTGAGGCGCGAGAGCGCGACGCGCGCGGGCGCGCGTCGTGAGAGCGTCGGTTTCGTGAGACGCGTAAGATTACCGCGGTGGTAATTAAGATATCGCGATATTTTGGTCGGGATGTCAGCGGGATGCGACGATTAGACGGGAGCTCCCGTCGGCGGCAGGTGACTCCCTACCCGTGGAATAACGTCGTCGCGTGGTTCGGTCGGATTGTCGAATCTACTGAGAACTCTCAGTGGAGACCGGGTGCGCCCGACCTCGAAGATTCGGAAAGATTTTTGAAGGAAGCCTTCTTCGGAGATGCCGAAAGCTCTCGGCGGAGGCTGGGTGCGCCCAACCTCTGGTTCTCTCTCCTCGGAGAAGCTGTCGGGGTTTCGGAGCTCGTGTCAGGCGTCGTACAGACTTTGAGCGGAGCAGGAAACGGATTGTCTTTTTCGGGGCCGTGTCGCCCTTTTTATTCGGGAAATTTACCCGTTCGGGTAATTCCGGCGATATTCGTTGGCCCGATTGCTCCCCTAATCGGGGTAATTATCACCGAACGAATTCGGTGATAATTCGGTGGTATTCCGGCGGTCGCGCGGCAAGGACCGATGCTCGGCGCTTTCCGTCGGTGTTCGGAGCGCCTCGGAAGCTCCGAGACAACGGCCCTGGCTTCGAACATCGGCGGCCTTACAACGGCCCGATTCGAACGCGGTTTCTAATAATTAAAACGGGGCGCACTGCGCCGCTGCGTTTTGCCCGGCGGGTGGTCGCCGGGCGGCAGCCTTCCGGCGGATGACGGCCGGGTAGAACGGTCGCGGGGGAGCGGATCGTTACACTATAAATATCTTGCGATCCTATCAATAGATCATCGACGTAGATTATAATTACTAGATCGCTTCCTTCATCGTCATCCACATACACGCATGGGTCTGCTTGTTTTTTTCATGCCGATATTTGACAAGTAGCCGTCTAATTTCTTGTACCACTTACGGTCGGATTGTTTCAATCCATATAATGGTTGTTTTAATAAACATACTTGTCTTCATGTTCTTTAATTGAGAATACTTCGGATTGGTTCATGTAAATCGTTGCAGACAAATCTCCTTGAACGTAAGCAGCAATAACGTCCATGGACATGCATTCCTTTTGAACGCATGCAGCTATAAATGTACGTATTGTTTCGAATCTAGCTACAGGTGCGAATAATACGCCAAAATTAATACCTTTTCTTTGTTCATTTCCTCGCACAACTAATCTCGCTTTGTAGCGTTTGATGTCCCCATTTTGTTTTCATTTAATTTTAAATATCCATCTGTTGGAGAGAATCTTGCTGTCCTTCAGTCGATCCACTAACATCCAAGTATTGTTTTTTATGAGGCACTTGTATTCATCTTTTATCGCGGCTATAGTCATAGGTCCTTATCTTCCCTGTTGAATATATTTCCTACGCTGTAGGGTTCGTCTGGATCTTCTATGTGAGCTGAGTTTGCCGCTTCGTGAAATAATTTTTTCGGTCTTCCTCGTTTACCGATCCTTAAAATTGTAGGTCGCCCAGAGACTCGTTTCATTGTACTCTTTATGCTCGTACTGTCACTTGATTCCTCTTCAGATGATGATCCTGGATCTTTATTGCTTTCTTCATTATATATACCTTCTGGCGCTCTATCTTCGGAGGTTTTGATTTTAATAGACTTGTCATACGTTTCCAACATATTTAAAGGAGCTTTAAAATATTCATTCGTCTCTGTACTTTCTTCGCTTAATTTTTTATTCAAGCGAACATCGGCGTTTAATTACTTTTCTTGTTCCTTGCTTCCAAAGTCTGTAAGCTTTTGACTCTTCAGAATAGCTTACAAGTATATACGCATCTCCCTTGGGTTCAAATTTGTTATGTCGTATTTCCTTATTAAGAGCGATTACCCTGCTCTCAAATATGCGTATGAATCCCACGTATGGTTTTCTATTGCACCACATTTACATTGGCGTCATGTTGGTAAATCTTTTGGTTAGGCACCGGTTCCGTATGAATACAGCCGTGTTTATAGCTTCGCTCTATAGGCTCTTAGGTAATTTGGATTGAATCAGCATACAACGAGCCATTTCAATGAGCGTGCGATCTGCTCGTTCGGCAACTCCATTCTGTTGTGGGGTGTATGCCACACTTAGTTCTCGCTTGATTTCTTCTGCTTCTAAATAATTTTTGAATTTATTTGAAACTTTTTTTGGCATTGTCTATTCGGAATTTTTTAATGAAACAGCCAATTTCTTTCTCGACTCGTTTCTTATAGTTTTTAAATGCAATAAAAATATCTGAACTTTTCTTAAGCATTACAGTTTGCGTATATCTCGTGCAGTCGTCAATGAACGTTGCATATTACCTTGCACCACCAATAGATTCGACATTGAATGGATCGCATATGTTTGAATTAGGGATGTGCGATCTTGTAATAAAAATCGATTTCTAAATCGATTCAGAATCGCCAGTATGAAAATCGATTCTCTCTAAAATCGAAGTGTAAAAAATCGATTTTTTTACATCATAATAAAAAAAGGTTGAAAACAAGAATAAAAATATAATCTTTTTCACTTTTTTTTATTGATCGAGTAGCCAATCTTTGATTGAAATCGAAGAAAGAAACAACAATTGTTGTAGATGCTTCGGCGAAAGCCTGTTTCGATTTTCGGTTAATATATTACCTGTTTTAGAAAACAAGCGTTCCGACGGAACAGACGTTGCTACTATAGGTAAATAACGATGTGCTACCTTATTTAGTATCGGATACACGTTGTTTTGGTGCCAATAGTTTAAAGGATCATCGTTCAGAGTGGTCGTTGGTTGATTAAGATAATGCTTTAGATCTGTCGGCATTTCACTTCCCGAATAGATTTCTTCTTCATGAATTGCTTGATGTTGACTGAGAAGAGTCTCGTGATGAGACCAGAGATCATCGTCGGTAGTGGGGTCTTTTTGGTGAATAACTTTTCTTTTTGAATATCACATGATTCTTTAGATATCATATGATTCTTTAGATATCACATGATTCTTTAGATATCACTTGCATTTCTTTAACAATCTTTTATATCGCCTGTGAGCACGCAAGTGGGTGATGAAAATGTAATTTTTTGAACCTTGGGTCCAGGATCGTCGAGATAGCGAGAAGAGTCATGTATTCAACTTTTCCGAACCTCTTATCAAAACTAGCCAGAAGTATCTCTCTTAAATTTATGCCCGCGCTTGTGATCAAATCCGTCTTCAACGTTTCAATTTTATTTTTCAAACAGTTCATTAATAGGATGACTTTGCTGGACGTAATATAAGCTTGTCCACACGCTTCTCTCGATGCAGCCTCGACAGGCTTCAATACTTGGACAGTCTCTCTCGCAAGCTGCAATTCACTTGCTGATAACATCGATGGTGATTTTGGAAATTTAAGCAGTACTGCACCGACGCTTTCTGATAGCTCGATAAATCGATCAAGCATAAAATACGTTGAATTCCATCTTGTCGGAACACTTTGGATTAGCTTTTTCTCGGTGTATTTTCTAAGCTTATCTGCCGCTGCTACAGATTGCTTTAAAAATGTAACGAGTGCTTTTACCTTATCGCACATAGCATGAACTGTTGGTTCTTTATCGATTAAATTAGATGCGACAAGATTCAAAGTATGGGCGAAGCACGGAAGATGTTTGTGTTTTCCAAAAGTATCGTTGACAGCCTTCAGTATATTTGCGCCGTTATCTGTTACAACGGCAACAACTTGCTCTTTCGTGATTCTCCATTGAATGCAGATTTGCAGCAACCATTCACCTAAGTACTCTGCAGTGTGTCGTTCTTCGAGTAAAGTAACGCCAAGCATCACGGATTCCAGTTTGTTTTTCGATACGAAGTGTGCAGTCATTCCCAAGTAGCTCCGTGTATTTAACGTATCTGTCCAAACGTCTGATGTCAAAGTTATAGCGTCGACAACCGAGAGCTTTTCTTTTATAATCATAGATAATAGTTCGTATTTTTCTTCCATGAGCTTTATTATCGATTTTCTTCCAGGAAGCTTATACAAAGGAGCTACTGTCTTTAGGAGATATTGGAATCCTTCGTTTTCCACTGTTTGAAACGCGAGATTGTCTTTTGCTATCATAAACAGAATTGCGTTCATGATGAACCCAGCTTTGGAACCTCCTCCTAAAAGAAACAAATAACAATATCTATTATTGTATGTAGTTTATATTCTGTTTCGAGATAAGACTAAAAGTTAAAGATCGCGATAACAAAAAATATTAATAAATATATATAATATATATATAAAAATTTATTTTTTAAATATTCTCTTTCTCTCTCTCCCTTTTTCTAAAGTAGAATCGGCGGACCAAAGCATTGGTTTGTTTGAAGTCGAAACACTGAATGAAATTTTTTTACAAAAGAATTGAAGAAATAATTGAAAAAAAATTTTGGTTTTTACCTCCAAAGGATTTTATATCTTGTGCAACGTCTTAACCCGCCTCGGGACGCCGATCCCGAGGGTGGAAAGCGGCAAGCGGTATCTGAGTCTTGACGACTTGATTTAGGATATTTTTACGTTGGTCGGTATCAGTGACGGTACGCAACGGTATCTCGGTAAGACTGAAAAGAGATCGTAATACGGTATTGGGCGCCAGGCGCGATTGTTCGCGCCGCGGTATCGGTAATACGGGAAAACAAACGTTATTTCCGGCTACGCCCTGCTCAGTATATGGCAGAGGGGCGTGGTTCAATTAATTGATCTGATTCTGGAGAGGAGATCTCATACCAAGAAAATACACAAAATTAGTTAGTTAACAGAGATATATTTAACAATGGTGTATAACATGGACAAATAAAATCGAGAAATAATAGTTTACATAAATGGGTGTTGGAGATAAATTACAATATAAATATACGGTCGCGTCGGGTTCTTTTCTCCCGGACGCGTTACAAACGGTAGTTTCGATTTACTTATACGACGGTATCCTCGAAAATATACGTTAGATAATAACGATATTCACCAAATTAATGTTCGGTAATGCCCTGTGAATCGAGCCTAATCGTAAAGGCGATATTCGATCACCGGGAAGGTCGCGATACAAAGACGGTAGAATTCCTTCGCGCCACGCGGCGATCACGTGATCGAAAGGAATGCGGCGCGAGCGCGGAACAATAGGAGTCGACGATAACGGGAAATGATATAATTTCGGAAATATTCGAGACACGATAATTCTTTACTCTGACATTGACTTTACGGTCTCTTTCGGTATTACGGTAATAGTTTTCGATACGCTAATTGATAGCTTACAATATAACGAATAGTCTTCATACAAGAGCTATCGGCCGATCGCGCGGTAATTTCGTGATTCTCTCTCGACTCTCGCGGAGTTCTCTTTGAGCTCACGGTAACGGTAACGGTAACTCGCGGAGAGCGTGACTCTCTCTCGACTCTCGCGGAGTTCTCGTTGAGCTTACGGTAACGGTAACTCGCGGAGAGCGACACCACGCAAATTCCGGTATCTCACGACGCGATATTCTTGAATCAGACACACGGTAAATTTTCGGTATGAGAACGGTGCAACAAGTTCGTTCTATTATTACGATACGATAATTATCTCGATACACGAGACGATCTTACACTTAACTACGACTGTCGGCGACGGCCTCTCCGAGAGGGATACACTCGCGGTAATCTGGCTAGAGCCGATCTCGCGGTAACTGTTTTCGGAGCTGTTGCTCCCAAAACGATCTCGGTAAACTACGGTAAGTTACTTACGGTAACGATAGATTCTCGGAATCACGACACGGTATCGACTCAACCAGATCACAACACTTAACGGCTACCTGAGTGGCGGCTTACAGTAATCTTCGCTTTCGGTAGTTGTCCTGGCGAACTCGATCCCGGCGTTCCTTCCGTGATAGCGGCTCACCGAACAGTGTCTCTCTCCGAGAGAGTTCTCAGGTCCCTCGATTCCCGCGCCGATCTTTCACGCATCCTGTCGATGTTCGCTGCTGTGGGGTGGCTTCGATCCGCCCATCGATTCTCCACCCCTCTCCTAGCTCGCTAGCGGTAACTCACGGGATCTTCTCCCGCACGTGCTGACATGCTGATTCTCGGGTTGCCGTGTAGCGCCCGTTGCGGTATTCCAGGGGTCGAATGTGGCAGGCTGGCCAGGCCGTACTTCAATCCTTCCCGATAATAGTAGCGGTAATTGCGGGGTCCTCCACTCAGCCGGCAGTATGCGGGGGGTGGAACTCCGGTCGTTCTTTCCCGATGCTGCTGTTTTCTAAAAAGATATGCAGTATACACATCCGGATGCAAGGAGAAATACGAAATCGGCGGGGTTCGATACCTGACCTGAGTATCCTCGGAGAGTCTGGTCCGCGGTTTCCTCCGGTCCTCTTCTGTCGCCGTCATGCTCCGCGTTTTCGGTATCTTGCGGTACAAAAAATGTTGTCGACCACTCAGGCAGTCCTCCGACTCGCTTTTATTACAGTAGCGGTAACTGCGGTAATTATTATCAAATTCGAGGTCGCTCCCTCTCAGTCACGAGGAGCAACCCTGGAATCGTTCCCCCCCCCCCCCCGATCGGATAGTAACCCTTGTGACGGCGCAAAAAAAGCGTCACGTCACACTTGAAACATTCTATCGATTCTCGGCTGTATAAATTTTGATTGTGATGGCGATGGCGTTCTACTCCTACTCTGGCTTGGGCTTGAATATGTTATTGTCACTGGAGTGTTAGATCTAGATCTCGATGTTGATGAGACAGATAATGAATTTGTTGACAGTAGTGTAACAATCTCACTACATTCTGGCTCTTCATTTTGGGATTCTTTGTTAGAATTATCAGGATCACTTTGTTCGGCCTGTATAAAAGAAAATGTGATATTTTAAATCTTAAAACAAATAAATCTGCATAAAGATGTACAATTGAATATTATACATTAGATTGTGATTCCAAATGCATTTTCTTGGCAGCTGGCTCTACAGGTTTTTCTCGGATTACTTCTAGATGATTCCGTTTTAGATGATTCATCAAGTTTGTGGTATTGCCACCTGTTTTAACATTCTTCTGGCATATTTTACATTTAGTAATGCCATCAATGTCTGTAAAGAATTTCCATGCAAAACTTCTTCTTTGGTTTGGAAGGCACTGCAAAGTGCAAAGATAGTTTATAGATTAGTGCTTCGAACAATATTTGAGAAAATCATTCTATTTAAGCAATGTCGAGTAAATCATTTTATTCAATCTTGCTTGAAATAGGCATTTTTCTTTGCTTACTAGTCCAAGATAAGTTGTACTTACTTTGTAGTTCAATGTAGAAATTATTAATAGAGATCTCTTCAAAGAAATAAGAGATTTGTACACATGCAAACACCACATGCAAGCACACAAACACGACAATGCTCTATATTAATAAAAAATATGATAAAATGTTACGTTAAGGATTGAAATTTTGAGGTTAGCGGCGTGGTTCAGATTTTATTATGCATTTAAGTCTTTAAAGCAATACTTACCTATATTAACAGAACAGAATAACGATGATAATCCAAAGTACGATGAATTAATATTCGGTACGCAAGTATGCAGTAAATGCAGAAACTATTGTACAATAATATAAATTTCTTCGCGTTGTCTACAATGACAGCTGAGCAAAAGTATAGAGATAGAGGGTATGAGGGTAAACCCCGGCAATCATAAAAGTCATAATAAATTAACCAATCGCAGTTTATTATATTTCGACCGCAAGGAAAATACTAGACTGGGATTAGTAAATTTACGACTCTTAACTCTTAGGTTGGTATTATATTCGTCGTACGACAAACTTTTTAAGCGCATTGATTGGCTGCAGTATAGAAAATTTCTTGAGTCTATTTTTTAGCCAATCAATGCGCTTAAAGTTTGTCATAAGAAAAATACACAGCCTTATGACTACGATTCAATATTGTATGAATACCGATTTTTTGAAAGCGCGAAAAAGAATCGATTTTAACCTAAAAAAATCGATTCTCTCAAAAATCGAACATTACAGAATCGATATAAAAAATCGATTTTTCTCAAGAAAAAAATCGAGTCTTTCAAAGATCGATTCAGAATCGCACATCCCTAGTCTGAATGCACTAAATCCAGTTTACTTCTGCTGCGATTGACAGAATCCTTGTCAACTGATGAATTTTTCCTTTATCACATATTTCACATGTAAATTTGTCATTAATTGATTTCATATCCATGTTGGTTACCATGTCTTTTTGTCTCAATTTATTCAAATCTTGAAAATTCAAGTGTCCAAATCAAGTGACAAAATAAAATCAGCTGTGCAGTAAAAATCAATATCACCTGACTTGAAAAAATCAATAACAGATGACAGATCGGTACGCATGTATGTGTAATTACGGGTCTGAGCGCGCGAATTCTATGCGATATCATTGACAAACATTCATCGCTTATAACTCAAAAACTATTGCAGCCTTAAAATTTTGGTATTAGAATTTTCGACTATTTTATCCCTAGAACACGCTAATAAAGTATTGTACGGAGGTTGTGAGACACCCTGTATATACATATACATATATATATTCACTAGTGTGTCTACAATAAAGTGTTAAAGCTTAAAAGATGCCACTTCTCTGGCCGGTGCCCGAACACCCAGTTCTCATCCGGCGACGATCCCGACAACCCCGTGCCTCACCCGAGGCACAACAGATTTAATTCGGGTGAGTTACGTCGCGAATAAGTAGTTGTCTTTCTTAAGTGAATTCGAGTCGATTTGCAAATTAGAGTAAAATATTAAAAACGACCGCGCGGCGGAACGCCTCTCTCTTCTCTCTTCTCTCTTCTCTCTCTCTCTCCCCCTCCCTATCTCTCCCCCCTCCCTCTCTCTCCCTCCCTCTCCTTCCCCCTCCCCTCTTCCTCCCTCTTCCTCTCTCCCCCTCCCCCCTCTCCCCTCCCTCTCCCCCTCCCCCTCTCTATTTCCCCCTCTCTCCCCTCCCCCTCCCTCCCCTCCCTCCCTCTCCCCTTCCTTCTCTTTCTCCCTCCCCTCCCCCCTCCTTCTCCTTCTCTCTCCCCTCCCCCCTCCTTCTCCTTCTCTCTCCCCTTCTTTCTCTCTCCCCCTCCCCCTCTCTCTCCCCCTCCCTCTCTCTCTCCCCCTCCCTCTCCCTCTCTCTTGAATATACAATCTGTAAATAAAAAACAAAAAAGAAGTAATATTGATACATACACATATGTATGAAACTAAAGTACGTATCATACTTAGTATCATACGTAGAATACCTATGTATGATACATGAAGTATAATACGTTCCCAACCCAGGGGGTCGATCATGAATCTTTTTCCCTAGGGCGAATACGTGTTCCATTATAACGACGAATTAAACGAATTTAACAAGGTTATTTTCTTCTGAGAATCAATAAACGACAAAATCAATGAAATGTTACATTTTTTACTTTGATGTTACAACGAAAAAACGCGCAGGGTTCTCCTGGCAATACATCCATAACATTTTCTGGGAGGTAATAAAAGCAGCCAATAGGAGTATTTGAAAGAGAGAGCAATTGACCTCTACCTCGTTTCCTCTTTGTCTAATTCTACCGGACACTTTTCGATAGGCTTCCATATAGGGATCGCGTAATCCATGCTATATGTCGATGCTCGCTTCAAACGTCAGTCAGTCGATCGGTGCGTGTCGAATTATACGGAGGGGGAGTTAAAGTGCGAATTCATGGGACGCTCATTTCAGCGGTGCACCTGGTGACTTCGTCTTGACGCTAGTGTCAAGAAAGACATAAGTAAGTAAAATATTAGTTATTTAATTAATTTAAACTTTTATGTAGAATTAATTAAATTTACTCTCTCTATCTTTCTGAATCAGCCGCCGACAGTCGAAAATTTTGTGTATTCCATTACGATAGATTAGTTTTCATTTTGCGATTGTAGAACAGTGTCCATGGGGCGAATTCGTACACCACACGTAGCAGTATTAGCATTCGAAAGTGACGAATCTCGCGTTCTGTTAATTGTGCTCTGTAGTTTTCGTGTTCTTTTCCGCGATATTGTAATAGCGCGTAGCGTCAACCGGTATTGGAACAAAAAACAACGTTTAATTTAACTATCGGAATTCAGCGGTCTTTGTGGCCTAGTGCGAATATTTACTGTGTGGAAAGTCAGTAGTATTTATAAGTATTTCTAAATTGTTTAATATAGATTATATTTAGATAACTTTATTGTTCCCCTTAGGGTTACAAAAAGGCATATACTGCCCCACTTCCACACAATTTCTTGCACTTAGCTTATTTCTAACTTACCAACTACTTAAAGCTAACATAAAAATAACTTAAAATTGTTTAATATATATTTATATGTAATCAGAAAATGTTTAAGATGCGACTAATTAATTGAATTTAAACATAAACGGAGCGATTGCGCGCCCAAGTACGACAGGCTGGCTTTGTGGCAGGTAGAGGAACCAGAGAACAGATTCTAAATCTGCAACAGCTAATAGAGAAAGCTCGGGAGTTTCATACTCCAATGTTTTTATGCTTTGTCGACTACCAAAAGGCTTTCGACAATGTAAGATAGGATAGGTTGAGGCAGATTATGATCAACATTGGAATACCCAAACGTTTGGTAATACTGGTAAAAAACCTATATGTACAAGGACACGCTGGTGTAAGAATAGAGAACCGGTTATCTGGGAAATGTAACATTAGCAAGGAAGTAAGACAGGGGTGTGTGTTATCACCACCGCTATTTAATATCTATAGTTAATTTGTTATGCGCGCTGTCATGGACGAGTGGCACGGAGGTACCTCTGTTGGTGGTGTTAAAATCTCCAATCTACGCTTTGCGGACGATACAGTACTTACTGCTAAGGATCAACCAGAGATGGAAGTAATAATTTCTAGGTTAGAACAAATCAGCATCCACTATTAAAATAAAAGAATCTAATATAAAAATAACTTCTAAGGGAATGCTGATTACTGACTTTTAGTGATTCTTATTTATAAATGTGCCAGTTTAATAGTAGTAAATCTAGTAGTAAAAAACATATTTACAAATTATCGATACTACCAAGATAATATTTACATAAATTGCAACACAAGCATATTTTATATTTTTTTACAGCAAAAAATTATTCGGACAATATAACCCCACATAAACATGCACGAAACGCTGTGCGTTTAACAATAGCTGATACGTTAGCTTACCAAATGACTTGGACTAGTAAAAAAAATAAAATTGGAACTCAGAGCATGAAACTCAATTCACTAACCTCATTATTGGTATATGATTTGTTGAGTATTGCGCTTTCTCAATAAGATTTAGCAGTAGTTATCGGCCGATAAGTAGCTATAAATTGATTTATGGATTGGTCGATGACTGTCGCAACAGTCGTTCATGTTGTGTTCGTATTTTCTTTCTTTTTGCTCGCATTCCTTACTCTCTGAATGTACGCTCGCGCGACAAGACGTGAAAATTTCGTTGCTGCGGATATTAAGTGTGATTTCTGAATAATATCTATTTCAAATATAAATGAGCTGTTTTGTTTTTTCTTTAACAATTAAATAAAGTTTAATTTACTGTGCAATACAAATTCACAATTCTGTCGAGCACCACGCCTTATAATTAGATATCTCTATCTAGCTAACATGATTCATTTCCTATTTTTTTTTTCTGGAAATATGTCAAAATTAAAATAATTATTTGTTTACACTCCATTTTTACAATCAACGACAATTTTCTAAAATTATTTCAGTTTATATTCTATTAAAACGCACATTTTTTATTTGTGAATATAGGAAAAAACTTTTTATAATTTCAATATAAGAAAAAATATAGTTTTTGACACATTTTTATTTATATATTAATATATTCCTTTATTATTTCTTTTTCATATTACTTTATCACGTACAGTTACAATGGCTATGTTTCAAAATTCACTGCCAGCGCTGAAAATCTGTAGTTTACGTTACGTGCACTATAGATTTTTAGCACTGACAGTGAATTTTCGAACACAATCAACGTTTATAGTAATTTACGAATGTTTTATCGAATTTGATAATTATAAGATGATAAAAAGTTGTAAACATTTATTATCTGCCGAATTATTTTAACTATTATTAATTATAACTTGAAAATTATTCTGTCAAATTATATATAGTTTTTATTAATTTTTTAAACATTTTAGACTTTTTCATATTACTCAACATTTTAATCTTTTCAGTCACTTTTGATCGTATTAATTGTACGTATTCATTATGTTACCTATCTCCTCCTTTCCGAACCACATCCCTTCCTCTTGTAGCTTCTCCATTCTTCTACTCATTCTTAACACCCACTCTCTATCCTCCCTTTCCTCCTCCCCGCCTCATCCCTTTTCCTTTTAAAGAAATCCTCCATATATCCTGTGCTACCCCTCCTTTTCTTGCTTAGCTCTTCTATCTTCTTCGGTCTTCCTACCCTTTTTTTCCCTCCTCTCCCTCTATCTTCTTCCCCTCCCCCTCTACTAACTTTCCCTCTTTGCTTTCATCACCCATTTTCTCACTACTCTCTACTGTTTGAGTTTCCCACTCACTATCCTATCTTCCTTCTCTTCGTGCTCTATGGTCTTGGCGCCTTCCGCGCTGTCACTATCTCACTAGCCTAGTGATTCCACACCTACTCTCTACTCTCTACACTCTACACGGCACGCTACACTCCCACCGCCACGTGTTGTGCTACCGCCTAACCTCCGCTACCTCTTTCTCACTATTATCTCTTTATCCTCCACTTCTCTCCCCTCCCCTTTATTTTCTGACACTCCACCCTTCTTTTCTCTCAACCAGCACTCAACTCTCTCACTCTCCTCTCACTCTGTCCGCCGCTCTCTCACTATTCTCTGACCGCACGCTCTCACGCCTGTCACACACACACTCTCCGGAACCGGAAGCCTGTATTATCGGCCATATCGAATCTTGGCGTTCAATATGCTTAACACACCGCTTTTAACACACCGCTTTTAACACACCGCTTTTGAGAGAAGACTGCTCGAGGGAGCGCGCCACAGAGCACCTATAATTTAGTGAAATAAATGTATAATTTTACAGATATTATTAACTGCCCTCAGATTCTATGCTGTTGGCTGTTATCAAGGTGCAGTTGGGGAAATATTGCAATAAGTCAGTCGTTGTGTACAAATATACAATTCAAGATAAATATAATACAAGATAATACAAGATAGTACAAATATATAATTCAAGATAATATACATAATATTTAAAATTAAGATTTGCAAACTATTATATATTTTAGAAAACATCAAAATGAATAATATATTTATATAATTTATATAATTTATATATTTATACAATATTTATATAATAAGACGCCGCCGCGGATGGAGGACGCCTCGCTGCCGCCAGCAAAAATTTTGCGCATCAGGGCGTAATTGTAGTTGGTGTGGCGGCCGTGCGCGAAATACAATACGCGCATCTCTGCCCGCACCGCGCGCGCGACCAAGAATCGCTCGATCCACGCGTTGGCGGGCGGACAGAGAGAGCGCCTACCGCCAGTCGCCCTGATGCTCCGTCGAACGAGCCTCATGTCCTCGCCCACGGTATCGTCAAAATGACGATCTCAGTGAGAGATTCTGACGATGAGACGTCGTTCGACGAGCCCGACACGACCCGTACGTAATAGTTTTGTAGACGTGTAAAGGGTGTACCCTATTACAGCATCCTTGTTTAAACGAAATATTACAAAATAAAAATCTTTAGTATTTCTATATACTTGGAGGAGTAGGAGGAGAAGGAGGAGGAGCAGCAGCAGCTGTTTCGAAAGGGTGAAATGTCTCATCGCAAGATTTCTGCCAAAGTATACCTTTATCCGTTTCGGCTTGCCATCGAACTATACAACACGATCATCTTTATGCAACACAAAACCACACGACTCGTAAAGCCCAACTAATTTCGAAAACTTGACGAAATAAATGATGGCTCGATTCATCGATAATCTCTTGTCGAAAGATTTAAAAATTGCTGTTGCCATTTCCATGAAATATCATTTGTCGCAAATGTCCAGTCGCAACCAACCTCACTAGTTTCATTTATAAGGACGCGCGTTGCTATCATGAAACCGCTCGTTTGCGCACATTTAAACTGGTAGTCCCGGCAGGCAGGCAGTGTTAGAGAGTAATGTTCTCGTTTATGGCGGGGCGGAGCAGAAGTGTATGACGAGGAATGGTTCTGGTCCTTTCCATAGAATAACGGACGACGTGCTGAATCAAGCGGCGAAGGATCCAAAAAAAGGATTCATGCAGTCCTACGAAACGAGGATCTCCACGTACGAAATATGCGTCCGCGGATCATCAGACTCGCATTTCATTCGCGTAGATTCGATCCGTGTGTGTCTGTCTCTCGCGCATTTCACAGGCGCGAGCGAAGGAAAGGAATAAAATCCGCTTCGGCCCCTTTTCATCGAAGAAGATTGCGAAGCGCGACAATGTCTCCTTCTCCGTGGAGCGCCTTAAATTCTGCTGACCCGAGTCCTCTGGCCAACTGGACGATTCGATCCATAATGTCTCGGACCCTGAAGTGGCCAAAGAGATTCGGGTTCGTTTTTTTGAAGGCGCTCCACAATTTAAAATTTGTCGCGTTCGCAATCCTCATCGCGTGCGCGAATATCGCCTTATCGTGTTTGGGGCCGAAGCGGATATTTTTCTTCGCCTTGGTTAGGCGTTTCGGGGCCCTGTGCCAAGGCGGCGGCGTCCAGGCGTCTTGTTGTTCGTCCTCCTCCTTCTCCTTCTCCTCTTCCTCGTCCACTCTGGAGGTATGTGACGGCTGAGACCTTGGCGGCGTAACGTCCCTGGACGTGCCAGGGACGGGCTGCTGCTGCTGCTGCTCCTCCTCCTCCTGCTCCTGCTCCTCCTCCTGCTCCTGCTCCTCCTCCTCCTCCTGCTCCTCGTCGCTCGTCAACTCCTCCCCGCCTCTTCCTCCTCTGCCGAACAAAGGCTGGCGACGGCGGCGGCGGCGGCGGCGTCATGTCCCTGGACGTGCCAGGGACAGGCTGTTGCTTGACCTCGTCGCCGCTTGATGTAATAATTCTACATCTCATCGGTCTCATTTTGGGCGGCGAATCGGACGACGACGATGACGGTGGCTGCTGAGGCGGCGGCTGTGACGACGATTTGGAAGGAGACGACGATTCCGTCGAGGAGAGGATCCTCCGTCGTTTCCTCGCCCCTCCTCCCCTACCTCCCCTCCTTCCCGCCTTTCTCTTGAGCACGGCTCTGCGAGCCTTGCTTTCCCGCCTCATAAGATCGCGCGCGCTCGCGATCGAAACCTGTCGACGATCATCGTGTTTTACGAGGACCCGTAAATGATGCAGGTCGGCATCCTGTGTAAGGAAACGGTTAGGGAAGACGTCGAAACGTCTAACCGTTTCCTTCAACCGACCGTACAAATGTGGGTCCTCGTCGTCGAACTGCGGCTGTTGCAGGCTCGATCGCAGTATACGGGCGACCGTCGTCCTGGGCTCTATAGACATAGCGCGCGCGATCGCGTCCGCGGCCACCGTCCTCGTGATTTGTACGTGGCGTACATCGTACCACGGGTGCCTCGCGTATGTCTCTACGAAGCGCCGGAGCGAGAATGGCGAGGACACGGCGTCGTCCTCGGCGAAGAATGGAACGATCACGTCCCATTCCACGTTGCGCTCGTAGAGATATTTCGCGGTGAAGAGGCACCGCGTGTACGCCCACGTAGCCACGGATGCGACGAGATAGCGCTCGGCGTGGTCGGGCGTGTTCAACGCCGAGGGCATCCATCGTTGGACCGTGGCTTGGTGCGATACCGCTTTCGAGATGTCCTTGGGGACTTTGGAAGTGAAAAGCGGCACCATAGCCTCGTCCAACGTGGTGGGCGTCATCGTCTCGACGATCTCGTCGCATCCGCGTAGTTGTAAGACGCCGCCGCGGATGGAGGACGCCTCGCTGCCGCCGGCAAAAATACTGCGCATCAGGGCGTAATTGTAGTTGGTGTGGCGGCCGTGCGCGAAATACAATACGCGCATCTCTGCCCGCACCGCGCGCGCGACCAAGAATCGGTCGATCCCCGCGTTGGTGGGCGGACAGAGAGAGCGTCGCCTACCGCCACTCGCCCTGATGCTCCGTCGAACGAGCCTCATGTCCTCGCTCACGTCTCGTCGAAATGACGAGACCAATGCGAGATCCTGACGATGAGACGTTGTTCGACGAGCATGCGCGTCGTCAGGGTTGGCACGCCTTCGGCAAATATGCCGAGATCGGCGATCGCGCCCGAGATTGTCGCGCTCAGCGCGGGAATAACTCGGACGCGATTGAGCGTCACCACCTCTTGGACGCGCAGCGCGTGCCCGCGCTTCACATAATTGGCGCAGTATGCAGCGAGGTCTCTAACGTACTGGCGCGTCGCCTCCGCCAGATCCTCCATCCGTTTGTCGCCGAGACCGGCCGCGTAGCCACCCGTGACCAGATACGACGACAAGAAGCCCGAATCGGCGGGTCTGGCCATCTCAGCCGACGAATTGTACGCCTGGGCGAACGTCACGAGATGGTGGTGTGACGGCGCCGAGGCGTGTCGGCGCCGAGGCGTGTCGGCAAAAGTAGCCGAAATCGGCCAAAAAACCCTCTCGATATTTGTCGACCTTGTCGTCCAGCCGTATGCACCCCCTGAACATAGCGGCTAGCGACTGCTGGTCGCGGGCTACGCGGCCCGAAAGTTTCACAACGAGTATGTCGTCGTCGTCGTCGTCGTCGTCGTTGTTCGCGCGCAATGTATCGGCGCGGTGGATTTGCACAACATCCACGTGCGGATGGTCCACGCGCGCGATATGGCCGAGCAAGGTCTCGGCGCGTCTCTTCTCTAGACGCAGGCCGTGCTGAGCCACGTAAAATCTCAAATACAAGATTCCACAGGCCTCGCGTAGGTCGGTGGCCTCCTACACCGACGTGAGGTGGCGCGCGAAATCCGCCAAATCCCTTTGAAAAGTGGGATAATCGCGATCCACCTCGTACCGGGCGAAACCGACGCCGCCGCCCGCACTCTCGGTGTCCTCCCGCAACTGTTCCGCGGCGCGCAGCACGACCATGCGCACGATAGCCGAGCAGCAAACCCCTAAGCGGCTCCTCTCCCGCTCGTTGGCGCGTACGGGCACGTCCCGCAAAAATTTGCACTGGTCGTCGTACTGAAACAGTACGAGGACCAGGCGATCGTCGAGCGTGGCCAGACGAAACTCTGACCTTGGTCGATCCTCCCGCGCACTAGGGTCGCTGCTCGACGCGGCCCCCCCTTGTCTCACCGCTATTCGCGCCGCCGCCGCAGCGCGCTCGCCGCCGATAAACAGGGGCCGCTTTGCAAGATAGCGCGTAAGCTTAACATTTTGGCACCTTGAGATTGAGAACGGTCTCGTGTACAATGTACACCCCGTCTCGCACTCGAAGGGCTCCAATAAAGCCGCGCAAATTAATATTGAGTCCACATCCTCCTGTACGCTGACGCCATCTCGATAATTCTTGAGAGGCCGCGTATCGAGGTCGTCGTCAGTTGCTCTCGCCGCCTCCTCCTCCTCCAACGAGGGCAGCCCCCTCCTCTCGCCCGACAAAGAAATTGTGTTTGAAAGAGACATTGTGGCAGATAATAATTATCTTCCGGTTTGCCCATCATGGGAGCCCTACCGCGGTAGGGCTACTATCCCCGGGAAAGAAAAACCCTAACGATAGGTACCGAAACCGAGAAGCGGCTTATCGGGTGGTCAACTCCTATCGGCACCGAGTGACTCTAGTAAAAAGTGTTACGGGATAGGCCCGCGCCATAAATGATGCAAAAGGTTTAACGTCACCCCTATCGAGTGGACGCCCCCGATCCGAGCGGGAAGCTGATCCAAACCTCGGGCTCAACGGTGCCAGGATTTGCCCTACCTGGCTCCGGGTATGAGGAAATACTGACCGGGTAATCCTCCACACATGCGCCCGGTGTACTCGCTTCAACTCCCAAATAGGCTCCGTATAGCAAAGGCATGAGCGGTTCTTCCACGTTGAACATGTGGTTTCACGCGACTGAACGCTTATTACTCCCACATAGGTCAGGTACTAACATCATGCCCCGCCACGGTCGAGGGGTTTACTACTCTCCTCTTGATTAGTCTTTGGGAAATATCCACGAGCAACCGACCGCATCTCACGCATACGACACATCCATAGATCTTGTTCCCTCTACGAAGAAACGGTGCGCTCTTGGAGACCCTTCCACCCGGTGGTTCACCCAACTGAACCGAAGTCCGTGTGGGTGTTCCTTTTAGGCTTCAGGGCCTAGCCCTCTCACCACGACAAGGTGGCACACCACGAGAGGGATGATGCGAGGAAAGTTGAAAAAGAACGGTGTGAGCGTCGAGAGGGAGAGAAAAAGTTGCGACTACTTAACAAGGATCAACTGAAAATATATATAAAATAAATATATATAAAATAAATATATATAAAATAATTTGTCTCAAACTTTATTCATGATTCGAACTATCATAGTACAGACAAAACATTAATATTATTTTCTCAAATCACAGACAGATTATTAATAAAATAATAACGTAGGTAAAAAGTAATAAAATAGTTTAATATGTAACGTTGCTCTTTCGCTCGGATTCGCTCGGTCGGGATCAGGGCTCGTGAAAGGGTTTAGCAAGACAGCAGACGTGGTGTACGTTTAAAAGAAAATGTTTATTCAAAGTAAATGATAGAGTGCATGTACATGTATGACGCGTGAGTATTTACAGATGCTCGAATTGATGTGTGTAAGATGCGCATGTATCAAGCTTCGGTGTGGGTGTGTGTGTATAAATGTGTCGGCGGCGTGCATGTATAACGGTATATAGTGTGTGTATAAATGTATATATATTGCGGGTATAAATGTGTATGTAGCGCGGGTACAACTGTGCGTATAGTGTGCGTATAAACGTATGTATAGTGCGTGTATACCAGTATATGTAGCGGGCGTATAAATGTGTATATAATGCGTGTATCGGGATTCGGTGTGTCGGTATCAGAAGGTATATTCGGTGCGTGATACGGTTTAAAACATGTATATTCGGTGCCTGATACAGTTTAAAGGTCCCGTCGTGTGTTGTTGTCGTGTCAGCTGTCCGGGCGCGCGGGGCGCGAGAGCGCGTGAGAGCGCGGGGCGCTTGAGAGCGCGGGGCGCGAGAGAGCGCGAGGCGCGAACGTATCGTTTCGACGCGGTTTGCGTTTCGGCTGCGTATTTGATTCGTGCTTCGGGTGGTAGGATGCAATTAGGATGCAACGTCGGGACGAGATCGCTCGTCGGCGGCAGAGATCTCTCTACCCGCTGAGTTTTTTGATCGTTGCAGGTTCTTGTCGGATCTTTTATCGAAAGTGTCGAGATCTCTCGACAGAGACTGAGTTCGCTCAACCTCTGTACTTTCGGTTTAGGATTGTCAGGAAACTCTTGCAAGATGTGCCGCGATCACACGGCGGAGACTGAGTTCGCTCAACCTCTTTTATCTCGTCGAGAGCGTGTTCGGGATCGGAGATCAGGTACCGTACGAGTACTTGATCGAGATCTGGAACGGAGTGATCTCGGTATCGGCTCGCCCTTTTTATACCGGGAAATTACCCGTTCGGGTAATTTCGGCGAGACTCGTTAGGCCCGATTTGTTTTCGCCTAATCCGAGTAATTATCGGCGCGCGCTATCTTGGCGGCGTTCGGGCGGTGCGGCAGGGAGCGTTGCTCGGCGGCTTCCGTCAGGATTCGGAGCGGTTCGGAAGCGCCGAGACAACGGCCCTGTTTTTCGATAACGACGGCCGTATAACGGCGCGATTCGGTCGCGTTTTGCAAGAATAAAAAAGGGCGCGTAGCGCCGCTGCATTTGTCCGGCTGGTGTTCGCCGGGCGGCAGCCTTCCGGCGGATCGACGGCCGGGTAAAACGATCGCTCAAGGGGGGATCGTTACAAATATCCCAACGATAAAAATTAAACCTAAATAATTTTATATAGTTTAAAGAATAAAACGCATATCAATTCATGTAATCGTATTGCGAAAATTTGCTGAAATAATTTTACTTATCGCAAAGTAAGAAATAAATATGAAATATATAAAAACCATAATAATGATTAAATATCAGAATTTCAACATTTAATCTCTCGAAATAATGAAAAGCGAATAGTACAAAGAGTGATTATATGAATTAACAAATTCATGGTAATATGCCTTACGCTTAAATTTATGGCCTTGGAAATTATAGACAGAAATCGTTTTCGAAAAATGGCAACAACATGTGCCCAGCTGATCTAGTGCGTCTTCTGCACACTTAAAATCTACTTATAGATATGTTGAATTTACGAGACTGTTTGATGATACGTTTGAAACTAAATTGTATTCAACAAATTTTATAATTACGAAGCATTCGATTTTTGCATCTCATAAATTTTTTTTTTACAGAATAATAAGTACATTCGGAAATAAAGCTGAAGAATTGTCTTCTTCAAATCAAAATACTATTTCCTCCAGATGTACATCTACAGAAAGTTTGTCTTCTATTTCAATTGATATAGAAGATTCTGTAATAAATTGCTCAGAAGAATCATAAAACACATTTTGCTCAATTCAAAGTACAAGTTCTGCATCTGAAATGCTGACACCTATTTCAAAAATCACTAAAAAAAGCTATTATACATATATAGATTAACCTTAAAACAATTTCAAGCTCTAATATTATTTTTTTAAATTATATATAGAAGCAAAACGACAGAATCAATCGTCAGAATTATAAGACGTTCTATTAGAAGCTTTAAAGATGCTATAGATGGATGCTGTAGATGGTTTCTTAAAAATTATAGGAGGTCTGCACAAATTGTCATATCAGAAGAGTATTGATAGAAATAAAATTTCTTAAAATGATTGTTGAAGCACAAGAAACATAGTAAAGAGAAATAAAGTTTAATATTTTTTTGAAAATATATTATTACAGAGTTAAAAATGTTATTATAAATTAATATTATTACAGAGTTTAATATGCTATTACATTAAAAATAAATATTTTATCAATTGATTATTACTATTTCTGTAATTTTTTGTGATTCAAACTTTACTGTGATTTAGCCTAAGGTTTATGTATAAAATAAAAAGATAATGTAACGATAATAAAGGTTTATTTTTGTCATATTTCTAATTTTCTGGTGTGTTATACATTTATTTCCTTATAACAGATTTTATAATTTAGTTACATGTTTTCCGTTTTTCACATTTATAAAAAGTTGAAATATAATTTTTATCTCTATAAATCTAGTATTTCTACATATAACTTATAATTTTGTAAATTTGTCTTTAAAATAATAGTTGTTAAAAAAATTATTAAAACATATTTAAAAATTAAAAATTCATTGCGTATTGCTTTTTCTGATTACCATGGGACTTCACCGTCTTCATCCAAGTATGCAGTAAATATGTCTCTTATATTAGCTCCATTTTTACAACAAGAAAGTTTATGAATTTCAAAAATTTGAAGATTTTCAAATGAAATATCAATATCAGCTGGTTTTAAAGTGGAATAATACTTATGATTATCTTCGCAATTAATAATAAAATTATGTAAAGAGCACGTTGCTTGGACAATTTTTCTACTTAAGGTAAGAGATGCTATTATTGGTTTTCTGTAAATTCTTCATCTTGCTATCAGTATTCCAAACGAAATTTTTACGACACGCTTTGCTCGACTCAGTCTGTAGTTAAAGATTTTTTTCCTTTGATTAAGTTTATCATTTCGAGAATATGTTCGCATCGTATAACTTAACAAAGCAAAAGCTTTATCTGCTAAAATAACATCGCAAAACAGGACCGTTATTTCCAACAATTGCTGGTGATGGTACTTGTTAAGAATTTTCTTCAAGTGCTACATATAATTTGCTATTTCGAAACACTCCACCATCACTCTGACGTCCTTCCAATCCAATGTCTAGGAAAGTGAATTGGTATTGTTCATCACAAAGCGCAAATAAATTGTAACTGTGCTGACCCTTGTAATTGTAATAAATAGATCCACTATTTGGAGGAGCCTGCACCAAATTTAAAAAATTAGTCTATTCATGGCACATAACAAATGTAATTTAAATAGCATAGCGACCTACTTGAATTACGATATGTTTACAATCTACAGCTCCTATACAGTTTTGAAAAGTCCACTTTTCTTCAAATATATTTGCAATATTTTTCCACGAATCTCTTGTTGGTTGTGGATAAACTTTATCTCGTAAGATGGTCCAAATAACCTCCCATGTTTCGGATATAATTTTTCAGATAGTATTGTGCTCTAAATTAAATGCATACGAAAGAGATGCCATGCTATCTCCCGAAGCTAAATAACGCAGAAAAATTTCTAATCGAGTGTTGGGCGGTATTGCTTTTGGAACGCAATTTTGTTTAGTTATGTGTGATCCAACAATACTAAGCAATTTGTCACAAACTTCCACAGTCATGCGAAAGTAATTTATAAATTTTTCATCATTATAAAAGTATAATTCTTTTATTAGATTGTCACTTGCTCTATGACGTTGTCTATTTTTGTCTGAAAAAATTGGATGAATCCAATATCTTCGTTCACACATTATTTTTTTCTTATTTTTGCACATTAATAAATAAACAGAAACTAGCTTCTTGAATTTCAAATTTTGGGCTGCACTATTACCCGTTTTTAACATTTTCTTTTGAATATTACAAATATATAATAATAATTGATCAGAATTAATTTGATTTATTGAATTCATTTGTAGTAGTTAGAAACGATTTGCGTACGACACAAAGACAAATATACGTTTGTACTATTTTACGCGAAATTCAATTTCCCAATGTCCCATGGAGGATATTACAAATTTGCGTAAACAATGAACTGAAACGTTTAGTATTTCTGTTGGAATAATCTAAAAGAATATAAAGATATGATTGGGTATATACAATATGCCGCCGAATTTTTATTTTTCATGGGACACGAGAAATTCATTTCTGCGGAAAAAAAATGCGGAACGCTTCTGATTGGTAACGCGATACGCGTTCCGCGAATAATACAAATCATGAGACGTCACCCTAACGTGACACAAGCACCCCCCCCCTTCCCAACAAAAATTCTACCACAAAAACCCCCCACAAAAAACCCTCAACGGCGGGGAGGAAAGTAAATCTACCCTAACGGCGCCGAGTCGCCGGGCGATTGAAGTCAGGGCCGCCAACCCCTTCCAGCATGATGGGTCCTCGCCCGGAGGCTAAAGCTCTTAGGGAGTTGCTGGCCTCCCTTTGTTCCCTCAATGAAGGAATGGTGTGCTCTTGGACACCCTTCCACCCGGTGGTTCACCCAACTGGACCGAAGTCCGTGTGGGTGTTCCTTTGGGCTTCAGGGCCTAGCCCTCTCACCACGACAAGGTGGCACACCACGAGAGGGAATTCCCAGGTCTTTTTGCTTCTCCGATGCATAATCCAAAGAGTGTGTTTTGTTTTTTTCCGAACTAAAAGGAAGTATGATTAGACTGACGTGAACTATAAGGCTCCGGTGACGTCGGAAATTGAGATATTTGATAGAAAAACACAGAGCGGTGATTAAACTCGTAGTTAATGATTATCGACTTTTATTCGTATACAGTTGAGAACAATCTGTGTCGGCAAGCACAACGAGACCTTCGAGGAATCGCGACAATTTGTCAGAGGGGGGACTATTATTCGAGTGTGTGCGCGACAGAGGGAATGTTTGTTTTCGGTAGAGTGAGCGAGAGAGGATTAACATCGGATTCGAGCGCGATGATGTGTTGCCGACGACGACTTACAATAGCGAAGTACAAAAACCCGATTACAAAAACAGAGAGCTATATTTGAAATACGGGGAAAGATAATATTAGAGTATATTATAATACATAACGAAGAATAATGCTAAGAACGGAATTGAGTTGATATTAAATTTAGGATTAATTAGAGTTTTGTCGAGACAGAGTGCAACAATCCTATAAACCAAAGAGATGATTATAAAAAAAAAAAAAAAAATAGGACACCTGAAAAACCAAAGCAAATTGAAAAATTGCAATAGTTGTGAACAAAAATTGATATTTTCAAAAATTTCGAAATTTCGAAATAATGAACACGTAGCGATCCTCTTCTCTTTTTTCCCAACAAAAAAGTACCATACCGCAACACTGAAATGTCAATAGTTTCCCAGAAAAATAGAAAAAACCAAATTTTGAAAATTACAAAAAATCAAAAATTTTTTTTCGTAGCGACATTTTACTGAGAGCTAATTTTACTGAGTTTAAATTCGCAAGAAACGATAAAAATTTTGCAACCGTTTTCGAGAAAAACGACTTTCCGTTTGCACCGGAAGTTTTAATATCTAATGCCGGAAACTCACCCGAGTATCCTCCCGTTCGTAAAAATGCTCTATGACCCTTGGTTCGTTCGAAAATCCACTCCAAAGTTGGTATTTCTCTAAAAGTCCGCCTTTACCGGTTGAGTTTCTCGTCTATGTGTGGTCCGTGCCTCAAGCCTTGGATTATAGGTCCATGCAATTACACCCAAGTCCATTGGCACTTTTATAGCCTTGGAATTGTCAATCCAAAATGGCCGCCCTATATTTCACTTATTCACGATATTTAATCACTTTTTTATGACTTAAAAAGTCCGAAAAGGCGAGTTATTAATCAATGGCCCGAAAGAGCTGGCCGTTCCCCATCGATAAAACCCGAATTTACAATATAAAACTCAATAACAACAGCAAAAAAACGTTTCAGAATCTGACTAACCCGGCATTTTACTCCCGGCACACGCACAGCAGTTTTCACGTAATTGTTAACATAAAAAACGCACGTGCACGGTTGCCTACATTTGCTGTATTGCAAAAACATTGTCCGCGTCGATCTGTCGGAAATTAATTACGTCATTCGCGAAAATCGGCGCAAAATTTGTACCAAACTGGCGAGCTGCTCACGGTCCGTGCTCTCACGTTGAGACTCGCAAAACCCTACTAACCCAGATAACTGAGTTTACCTATAATACAGTGTTAATTTTATAAAAGTTTGTATTTCTTTATATTTATAATTTTATTATTGTGAAATATTACATATTCATTTTATCTTTTGTTGTCTAAATCGATAATGTGACTTTTTGGAGTAATATTTGAAAATTTTACATTTTTGATAAAAATTTAAGTTGTGTTGTCACAAGTTTGTTTATAATGATTGTGGGTCTTCTCTGAGGATAAATAAAGAAAAATTTTATGTAAAGAGAGTTGTACATACGGTTTCTTGATCACAAGATGCAGTGACAGTTTTAGACGCGTAGCGTGACAAGTAGCATATTTAGAATTAAACAAGGTTACTGAGTTTTTTTTATTAAAACTTGTTGTTTATAATATTTCTTATTTATTTATTGTTTGATCTGACACACGCAATGTGGGTTTTTCTTATTTCATTCGATAATATGATTTTTTGGAGTAATATCAAGCGACGCGGTAGCGTCGCGACGCCAAGTATATAAAAATTTCTTTTCTGGCTTTTCGAAGTTGCCTATGTACAGGGGCTGTGGCGCTACCAAGTAGCTTATCCGGAATTTTACTTCAAGTTAAACTTTTGATTAAGATATTTCTTGAACTAAATCTGTAATAAAAAATCTAACGGCACTTTTATCATATAATGCGGATACAAGCTTTCGATTGCGACCAGTTTGAATAAGATTGATGCAGTTAATCCTGAGAAATGATATTTTCATATATCAGAATGACACTTTTTTCGCTCTTCAGTTTCAGATTCAGACTCACGTATGCTCGCACGCATACATTGCAAAGCGATTTTGTCCCTCAAGGCGCGTTTGCAGCGCTCATGTACGATTTTATTCGCTTGAGTGTGCAAATACGCCTTAAGAGACAAAATCATATGTGGATGTGTGTGAGATAATGTTTATATTTTATACGCGCGGGGTACAATACGAGAAGAAAAGTAATAAAATAATTAACGGTTATGAGAATATCGCGGAATAGTGCAACACAAGGGAAAAGAAGTGATAAAGTGACATATAATTATTAATGGTTAAGAGTATCGCAAAATAGTGCAAGGACAAGGAAGAGAAGTGATGTCATATTGAATAAAGTTAGGTTATATTAGCGAAACTGAGCGAATGCTTTTACACTTAAGTGAATCTGTGCATTATCAATTAACATATTTTTCATAAATGAATTGTTGGAAAATAATTATTATAGAAGCATTGAAGGAATATTTGGAAATTTTGGCTGGCCATGTTTTCGATAATGATAAGCTGGTAATTATACGCACGAACGCGCATTCATATATAATGTTTATTTATATTTTATATATAAAAATAATGCATAATTAATATTTTTAGGTTAACTTATAAATGGCTAAGCAATGAGTTGCATGTTTATGTTAATGTAGTAAAATAAATCTTGTAATTCTACCAAAAATATCATAAAAACAACAACATTGAATACAAATTTTATTAATTGACAGTATAAATAATAAAATGATAAAATCATATTGCACTTCTATAGTGTCCACAAACATTTTGCGGATTAGGAATTACTCGCAACTTTTGGTTCTGGAAATGTAAATGTTTATTTTATATATAAATGTAATTAATGCATAATTCATATTTTTAGGTCACTTACTTTTGACTAAGCAATGAGTTGCATGTTTATGTTAATTCTATCAAAAATTTTACATATACAGTTGAATTGAAAGCATCGGAGTTAGAGTTTGAAATAAAAATGTTATCCATTAGTTAAAGAAGAGATATAAGGTAATAAATTTGTTTATAAATTACATAATAAAGGTTATTTATTTTCTTGGACTAAATACTTTAAGGACAAGATTTAGGGCCATTGCACAAGCTTTCCTGTAACACGTTACGTTATATTAAGTACTGACTGTAAACTTAGAAGATTCGCATGTTACCTTAATCTTCAGTCAACGCACAAAGAAAATCCTAACATAGCAAAAATATTACTACATTATGATTTTCTTTGTGCGTTGACTGAAGTTTAAGATTACATATACAAATCTAAGTTTACGGTTAGTACTTACAATTAATGTAACATAATGTATTACGCAAAAGCTCGTGCACACAGTGGCTCTTAGTTTATTTATAATGGTTGAACTTACTTTTTTTTAGCAATGAGAAACGTCAACGTGGAAATTGATGATTTATTCGGATGGAGCTGTCTTTTGCAATATAATGTTATCGGAGAGCATTAGAATATCTGTCATCGACAAAAGTAGTTCAAATTTGAATCAAAATGAGGAGGAAGAGTCAGTTTATGATGTTGAATTGCAGATTTTATTGGAGGATTATATAAAAGTTCATAATAATTTGGCAGCTGCATTGATTAAAACAGAACTTACGATGCAGTTTTAGAAAATATAAAACATTTTGAGGTGTCAACCACAAAACGTGAAACCACTATTTAGGAAAGGTATTGCAAAAGTCTTAATCTTTAATTTACTATTTGTATATATTCTTGATTTATATTTTACATATGGAAAATTCAAATATGTGTATATGTATTGTGCATATGAACAATATTGAGATTCAAAGGGGAATATGAAAAAGCTTATGCAGTTTCTCTCTTTCTCTCTCCACTGAAATTTAAAAATTAAATTTAGAAATGAAGATATTTACTACAGAATTAATGACCTTAAAGGATAACATTGCTAAAGACACAGAAAACGAAAAGCACTTGTAACGTAAAATGTTAGGTGTAGTTGAAGATACCAAAAATCTACCAAAGAATATAAAAGCAGATACTAAAAGTATTATTAAGTACATAAATACATACATATATACACATATATACATATGTATATACATATGTATATAAAAATATTTAAATAGACGGATTTTTCGTTTTCAACTACACATAACATTTTACGATATAGATGCTTTTTTTTTCTGCGTCTTTAGCAATTTTCTTACCTTTAAGATCATTAATCCTTTAAGATTATTAATTCTGCAGTAAATATTTTTATTTCTGAATTTAATTTTGAATCAGTGGAGAAAGAGAGAGAGAGTGTGTGTGTTGTATAAGCTTCTGCATATTCCCCTTGAGTCTCAATATCGTACGATACGCACAATACATATACACACATTTGAATTTTCCATATGTAAAATATAAATCAAGAATATATACAACTTATTTTAAAGAAAGATTAAGTATAGTAAATAAAAGAAGATTAGGATTTTTGCAATATCTTTCCTAAATAGTGCTTTCACATTTTGTGGTTCACGACTCAAAACATGTTTCACATTTTCTAAAGCTGCATCGTAGGCTTCTGTTTTAATCAATGTAACTCTAAATTATTATGAACTTTTATACGATTCTCTAATAAAATCTACATTTCAGCATCACTAACTGACTCTCCCTCCTCATTTTGATTCAAATTTGAACTACTTTTGTCGATGACAGATATTCTAATGCTCTCCGATAACATTATATTGCAAAAGGCAGCTCCATCCGAATAAGTCATCAATTTTCACGTTGACGTTTCTCATTGCTTTAAAAAAAATGTTTAACCATTATGTCAAAAAAAGTTAAATAGACTGTCTTGTCCTTAAAGTATTTAGTCCAAGAAAATAAATAACCTTTATTATATAATTTATAATCAAAATTATTACCATATTTTTTTTCTTTAACTAATGCTTAACATTTCTATTTTAGGCTCTAACTCTAATGCTTTCAATTTCACTGTATATGTAATATTTTTGATAGAATTAATATAAACATGCAACTCATTGCTTAGCCATTTGTAAGTGATCTAAAAATATTAGTTACGCATTAATTACATTTATATATAAAATATAAAGAAATATTCACATTTCCAGAACCAAAAGTTGCGAGTAATTCCAGGTCCGCAAAATATTTGTGGACACTGTAGAAGCGATATGATTTTTCATTTCATTATTCTTTATGAAGCCAATTAATAAAAATGTGTTCAATGTTGTTGTTTTTATGATATTTTTGGTAGAATTACCACGAGATTTATTTAAGTACATTAACATAAACATGCAACTCATTAATATGTTAATTGGTAATGCACAGATTCACTCAAGTGTAAGCATTCGCTCAGTTTGTCTATTATAATCTAACTTTGCTCAATATGACATCGATTAGAAGAAATTATATTCTAAATTCTTTTCCTTGCACTATTCCGCGATACTCTTAATAACCGTTAATCACTTTGTCACTTTTTTTTTGTGTTGCACTATTTCGCGATATATAAGCATATTTAATAAATTATTATGTCTGACAATAGTCTACAAAATTTTATTGGTATCCTTAATATCCTTATTATCTTGATTTGATCCCTTATTCTTAAAATTATGAAATTTCGTGCAGCTACACACGTATGAATAAGTGAAAGATATAACTACCTACTAAAAAAAACCTTAAATAGGTAAAAAAAAATACGCTAAATATATAAAAATTTCACAGCTTGTATGTAATAAAGAGTTAAAATAAATTTTTACAATAAGCAATGATATCCTATTAAAAGAAACCTTACAAAGGTAAAAAAAAAATACGCCACAAGTATATAAAAATTTTACAACTTGTATGTAACATAGAGATTAAGTAAATTTTTACAAAAAGCAGTGTGATATCCTATTAAAAAAATTTTACAAAGGTAAAAAAATATGCCAAGTATATAAAAAACCTAAAAAAACTTAAGAAAGTTTAAAAAAATATTTACTCGTAAAGAAACTTATGAAAATAATTTTCCTTTAAAGAAATAACCTTAAAAAATAATAAAATTTTAAAAATAATTTTCTTCTAAAAAGTATTCTCTAAAAAAAAAAAAAAATCAAAACTAAACATGAAATCAATAATTAGCCAAGTATTTAGAAGCAATTCAATTTGTGAGGGTTTGAAATAGTATTTGCCATAAAATCAATCTTGCATTTATAGAAATATAATACATAAATTTTCTCCATGAAGTCAAAATACATTTTATTATTTAATTTTGTATGATAAATATTTTGACATATAAAATAGCATTATTATGTCACACGGATTTTATTACAAATAGTAAAATATAAAACTATTTAACCCCCACTGCGCCATGACGTTGATCACATTGATTGTCAATTTTAAATATAAAAGTGTCTGTGCCACAAATTGATCGAAATGTTTGAAATTGCTGTTTTGAAATTAATCATAAGCTTTGCCAAGTAGGTCCGGAACTAAAGAGGTTAAGACACAAAGTGACATACAAAAACTTGGCGTGCCCAGGTCGCATTATTATTACTAAATATTTAAAATTAAGGTTCGCGAAGTATATATCTGAAATTAAAATTTGCAAATTATTATCAACATGTTAATGTTATTATTAGCAAATATTTAAAATTAAGGTTCGCGAATTATATGTCTGAAATTAAAATTAGCAAATTATTATCAGAAATTATTATCAACCTTGTTAATAAAAATATATGAGTTATGCGATCGGGGCACGCCAAGTTTTTGTATGTCACTTTGTGTCTTAACCCCTTTAGTTCCGAACCTACTTGGCAAAGCTTATGATTAATTTCAAAACAGCAGTTTCAAACATTTCGATCAATTTGTGGCACAGACACTTTTATATTTAAAATTGACAATCAATGTGATCAACGTCATGGCGCAGTGGGGGTTAAATAGTTTTATATTTTACTATTTGTAATAAAATCCGTGTGACATAATAATGCTATTTTATATGTCAAAATATTTATCATACAAAATTAAATAATAAAATGCGTTTTGACTTCATGGAGAAAATTTATGTATTATAGTAATAAAAAATAAGGCTAAAAAGAGCCAACCGCAAGAAGGACGCGGATAAAGTTCTCAAAAACAAAAAAAAAATAAATAAATTTAAAACATGTTTATTCTAAAAAGATATATGTCTAGACGTTTCGGTCCCTCTTCGGGCCATCTTCAGTAACTGTACAAATTAAAAAAAAAAACTAAATCGTAAAATGTTATAATGTGCAAAAAAAAAAGTTGTATAATTTTTGACACAATATCGTGGACGAAATAAAAAATGACATGAAGATAACTAAATGTAGCTTTCACATCCATCCCTCAACTCAAATCGGGGAGTCCCTCACTGGTGACCATCAACGAGAGGAAGAGTGAAAAACTCAACTCCACCTTCATTAATTAAATACAAAACAGTCGTTGAAAATTGACGGTGTAATGTGTAGCGAGAGAGGAAACTCACCGAGAAAGAGCGCGGAAAGAATACGAGAAGACATACAAGTCAAAACGCACACGTCAAAGGAAACATTGTGACTGATCGCAGTACACGTGTTTAGAAATTAAAGGTCTAACCGGGTCAGTGACCGACGCAAGTAAACAAACATCCGTAAGAATTAAATGTGAATATTATATTCTGGTTAGATTATTTAGCGTGGGAATCCAAAAATGGTCTAGATGATCGGTGTCGCTGTGTGAATTTAAGCCATTTTTTCGTCTGTTGATAAAAATCATTTCAGACATTAGTCTTTTTCTGAATATTCGTTCCTCGTCTAAAATCTTCGTTTTGACTTGTATGTCTTCTCGTATTCTTTCCGCGCTCTTTCTCGGTGAGTTTCCTCTCTCGCTACACATTACACCGTCAATTTTCAACGACTGTTTTGTATTTAATTAATGAAGGTGGAGTTGAGTTTTTCACTCTTTCTCTCGTTGACGGTCACCAGTGAGGGACTCCCCGATTTGAGTTGAGGGATGGATGTGAGAGCTACATTTAGTTTTATCTTCATGTCATTTTTTATTTCGTCCACGATATTGTAAGTCAAAAATTATACAACTTTTTTTTGCACATTATAACATTTTACGATTTAGTTTTCTCTTTTTTAATTTGTACAGTTACTGAAGATGGCCCGAAGAGGGACCGAAACGTCTAGATATTATATATTTTTTTAGAATAAACATGTTTTAAATTTATTTATTTTTCTTTTGTTTTTGAGAACTTTATCCGCGTCCTTCTTGCGGTTGGCTTTTTTTAGCCTTATTTTTTATTATTCTTACTCACTTAAAGCCTTTTGTTCTCGTATTATGTATTATATTTCTATAAATGCAAGATTGATTTTATGGCAAATACTATTTCAAACCTTCACAAATTGAATTGTTTCTAAATACTTGGCTAATTATTGATTTCATGTTTAGTTTTGATTTTTTATTTTTTAGAGAATACTTTTTAGGAGAAAATTATTTTTCAAATTTTATTATTTTTTAAGGTTATTTCTTTAGAGGAAAATTATTTTCATAAGTTTTTTTAGGAGTAAATATTTTTTTAAACTTTCTTAAGTTTTTTTAAGGTTTCTGCTTTTTCTTGTGCAGAAGTTACCATTTCATTCAATGTTTTCAAATCAGCATGAGTTAATGCCTTATCCAGATTTTTCATCTTTCGATAAAAACTTGTAAGTTGATAAACTAAACGCTTAATAAATCTTACTTGTGGAAAATGAGGCGATAATAATTGAATTGGAAGAAATATTTCTTTGCAAAGTGTTAAATCAATATGGCAGCTACGCGTATGGCCCAATTTCTCATTTGAAGTTTTCATAGTACATTGATGAATACTTTGTATCAATTTTGGTACATTCTTTAAAGTACATGTATTTACGGTTTTGAGGAACTTCTGATAATGATCAAATACAAATGGATTGTCAATTTTACATGAAGTATTGCACAACCACGATTTTTTTGCTTGTATTAACGGTAATAAATTCATAACTTGTCCTTTCGTATTCATTATCAAAGATTTCGATGAAGTTACATTTTTTATTAATGGTAATAATATATTCAGAACTTCTTCTTTCGTATTCAAAGATTCTGATGAAGTAACATTATGATATGTAGAATCAATGAAATAATTTTCAGACGAGGCTGTATGTCCAGATTTACCACATAACGCATCTAATTTATCTTCAATTGTAGAACATTTTGCGACAAGGGTCAAGTTCATTTCTGCTTTCTTTTTAATCAAAGTTAACATTTTATATATATTGCGAATATGATTGTCTCTAATACACATGCACCAACGTACGATTTCTTCGGCTTTCAATCATTTCTCAATATGACCTTTAATACTGAGTTTTTCAATAATTTTTTTTATAAATATTTCTGAAGATTGACGAAGTCTTATGGTGTTTTTTGACCAGAATTTCTCATACTTTTTAGTAATTTTTTAGGCAATATCACAATTATTTATTTTAAGTTTGGATTTTGTACTTTTTCTCTGATAATATTGCTTGTTATAAAGCCATTTGTGATTAGGATCTAACTTTTTTGTCTATCGCGTTCGCGCTGAAATTTTTTCGAATAATGCATACGCTTTTGTGCGCGTTTATTTTCTAAATTCTTTTTATATCGATCTTGCTGTTTAGCGCGTTCATTTTCTAAATTCTGTTTATATCGATATAGCTTTTGAACACATTTATTTTCTAAATTCTTTTTGTATCGATATTGGTGTTTAGCGCGTTCATTTTCTAAATTCTGTTTATATCGATATCGCTTTTGTGCACGTTCATTTTCTAAGTTCTGTTTATATCGATATCGTTTTTGTGCACGTTTTTTTTCTAAGTTCTTTTTATATATCGATCGCGGTGTTTAGCGCGACTATTTTCTAACTTTTGCGTATACGAATCTTGTTTAGCCACATTATTTTCTAAATCCTGCATATAACGCGCTCGCTCGTTAACGCATTGATTTTCCAAATCATGCTGATATTTTTTTTTATTAATACTTTCTAATAGAACATTATATCTTCAGATGGAAAACGTCTTTTAGAGCATTTATTTTCGAAATTTTTGTTTGCATGAATTTGTTCGTAAATTGTAATGCTATTTCTTTCATTGTTACAATACAAATCATTATTGCTGTTAATTTTGCAATTATTTTTAATACTTGGAGAATATTTATCTGTTTCTTCATAAATATCATTCGTTGTTTTCATAAATTCTTTTAGACATTTTCTGTTGATAATTGCAATTGATTATTTAACTATTTCTTAGATTGATGAATATCACGAACCTTTTTCAAACTATTCAATTTTTGTCGCTCCGTCTCGCATTGACGTATAGTACGTATACGTGCAGCTTCAGCCTCTCTTGCTTCTATTACTGCTAATGAAAGTACCTTTTGAGGAGCACCAGTTGTGACATCTCGGGTGTTTTGTGTTGGGCGCGCGCGCGTGCGTTATCGCGCGCGTGAGTTGCTGAGCGGACACGCCGACGGAGGAGTTGACGCTATCGCGCGGGCCGAGCGGTAAGCGGGCGATGTGGGTGCAACCGCGATGGCGTGCCGTTGACGAACTCGGACGAACGCTTGTATCTCAAAGATAATATTAATGAAAGAACACGAGATATGTATTAAATAATCAATTTATTTAGTCTATAGTGATTACTTCTGGTCTTTTTCTAATAACGAATTTCATTGTTGGAGGAACAATTTCGATTTTTATTACACATGGCTTCTGCCTGATTTTTACTTTTTCGTAGACTATCTCGCACTCGAGCCCTACTTCCGGAGCTGCGTGACCCGTGAGCCGGTCAAAGTCATTCAGCAGATCCGCGTAATATCCTGCAGGAGGCACGAATTCGGCCGCGGCGTGAAGAGCTTTTAGCAGGCGCCTAATCTGTCGGATTCTGCCCGAGCGCTTGGAGCGGACCATGTTCTGCAGGATCGAGCCATTTTAAGTATTTGATTATGAAATTTAAATATTTATTTTGTTTAATGATATTGGTATATTGTGTAACGGATACACTGTTTAAGATTTTTCAGGTCAACGAGAGAATGGAGGAATAAGCGCGCCCCGAGAAAAGCGAGCCAGGATATGTTTTTAGTGCGCTCCGGAGAAAGCGCCCTGGGAAGAGTGGAGTTGATGCGCCCCGAGAAAAGCGCTCGTGGAAGGTATTTGTCTGACAATTAGTCACTCAGTCTTGTTAAAATATAAGGAGAAAGTCAGTCTACTTTATTTCTTTTACATGTCGAATATAACTCGAATTATTTCTAAGTCCGTAAATATCTTTGCGAAAATCGGCACATTTCTTACTCGTTTTGCAGAATTCGGAGCTCTCTCGCTGTCAAGCCCCCGAGAGACAATTATATTTTCGGTATCGTTTTCGTGGCCCAATCAGCTGACGACACGCTGACAAACCGTTGCTTAGAAAAACGCGTGATCAACCGTCGCACGCGACGACAACAAGGACGCGTCGTGTCAATATTAAATACTCTCGACAATAGATACAGCAATAAACGCGATAACACAATAGCGAACACGACAATAGCGAGATACGACAACAAATTTAATAATAGCGAAATACAACAAATAGGATAATAAATCTTAAAAGCGATCAGGCACATCGGATCTGGAATAAAAGTATTGTTGCGTCCGTCCCTGGTCTTTCATCCCCTGAACATCATCCCTTGAGCATCATCGTTAAGAGGGTTGTTTATTGACAACCGCCCTGTCGTTGTTTTTCGGCGACATCTTAGTTTTGGTCGAGCTGTCAACTCGAACGGACGTGTCTTGACCAGAGAGTATTCTTCTATTCTCTCGTGTGCATATTTATTGTATTTTCGCTGCGTCGTATATTAAAGTCATTGCATTCATATCGAGAGTATATTTATTTCGCGAGCCGCGAGTGAGTGAGAGTGAATGTGAGAGACGTCTTTTGCGAGATATCGCAAAAGGACGCAACATTTTGGGGGCTCGTCCGGGATCGAACGAACGTGCCGACGTACTGAAAACATCATGATGCATTCCCCGAGGATTACCCGATCGCAAGCTTCGTCTCGAGCGACCGTGAGCGGCGAGGAAGCGGCGGAACAAACGCCGATGGAAGCAGACTTATTACGGACTGCGATGGAGGAGATCCGGCAGCTGCAGGAGGAGCGTCGTCAACAACAGATACGCTTCGAGACTGTATTGCAGCAGCGTGACGAGGAGCTGCGCCGATTGGAGCAGAGGATCTTCACACGCGAAAGACAGCTAAGTCCTTCCAATAATAGAGCTTCCGGAGACTCGGGATCGCGTTCTGATAACATTAGAGAAAATCGAGAAAATCACGTTCGCACGGATTTAGGTTTTAAATTAAAGCCAGATACGTTCGACGGAACGGTATCGCTAAGAGAATATTTTTCTCAATTCAATTTAATTGCTCGGGCGAACGGGTGGGATGACTCAACAAAGACTGTTGCTCTCGCTTCGTGTTTGAGAGGAAAAGCGCGTGCCGTTTTAGAGACAGTTCAAGATGTGTCTCATTTAGAATTCGCGGAATTAAAATCGAAACTTGAATTACGATTTGGGGAGGGATATTTATCTCAAAATTTTTACGTCCAATTTACCAATAGAAAACAAAAATTCGGTGAAGATCTGGCTGCGCTGGGTTCCGAATTAGATTAGTTCGTCTCGCATATCCCGAGTGTCCGCATGAAGTTCGGGACAAAATCGCCTGCGCACAATTCATTTCGGCGATTTTTGATAATTTTGTGAAGCGAACGCTTCAATTAGAAAATATTACATCTTTGAGTGTCGCAATAGAAAGGGCAAAAACGATAAAAATGATTCAAGGGGAGGGATTTGAAAAGAAGAAAGGAAATTTTAATAAAAATTTCAATGAAAAGAAAGACGCGGCGCAGGGAGATAAGACGGAAGGCGAGCGAGAGGGGAAAGAAAAACAAGGGATTTTTAGAAAGAAAAATTGGCAAGGCAGCAAATTTGGCGCCGGCCGTAAAGAGTGTTGGACGTGCGGGAAAGTCGGACATTTTCGGTCTGATTGTCCGGAGGAAATGGGAAACTCGGGTTAGCCGAGCTGTGCGGGGGAGGTTCGGCTTGCGAAAAAGATTCCCCGGGAATTAATTTTAATGTCAATAGTATAAGGACTAATTTAGATCATTTTATTTATGAAGGAAAGATTAATGGAAAAAAGTGTTCTTTCAAGGTAGATACGGGCTCCGATGTATCTATTGTGAATAGTAAAATTGTTAATAAAGAGAATAGTGTTCTTAAAAGAAATATTAATTTAAAATATCCCACTGGAGAGAAAGTTCCTGTTAAATTTCAAACCGAGGTTAGAGTTGAATTAGGAAGATTTTCTTTAAATATGCCCATGATTGTTGCAGAAATTAGTGATCAATGTTTGTTGGGAGTAGATTTCTTGAAAATGGTCAATTTAGAAAACGTGTTTGAATCAGCCTTTAGAGTTTCTGGATTAGAAGGAAAAATAGCTAGAATTGAAAAGTCTTCAGAAAGAGTTCCAGTTCCCTTGAAAGAACTCTTCGATAACAATTCAAAAAAATTGAATAATTTGGAAAAAGAGAATTTTATTGAATTTTTAAGAGAATTTGAAAATGTATTTTCCGAACATATTGTTGCGGGAAATTGCAACTCGGTTGAACATGTCATAAATGTACAAGATTCTCTCCCCATCAAACAAGTTCCCCGTAGAATTCCGATCCATATGAGAGAGGAAGTGGATAACAATATAGAGGAAATGAAAACACGTGGAGTGATTGAAGAATCTCAGAGTCCATGGGTTTCCCCTGCTGTAATGGTGAAAAAGAAGGACGGTTCTATAAGATTCTGTGTTGACTATCGAAAGTTGAATGCGGTGACTATAAAAGATTCTTACCCCCTTCCTCGAATTGATGAAATTTTTGACCAATTAGCAGGTAATTCTTGGTTTTCTACGCTTGATCTTAAAAGTGGGTATTGGCAAATAAAAATCCGTCCGGAAGACAAAGAGAAAACGGCTTTTTCAATTGGCAAAGGACTTTGGCAATTTACGGTTATGCCCTTTGGTTTGTGTAACGCCCCTGCAACGTTTGAAAGATTAATGGAGAAAGTTTTACGAAATTTGATATCAAAAATTTGTCTCGTTTATTTAGATGACGTAATAATTTTCGGAAAAACTTTTACTGAAATGATTAATAATCTCAAAATTGTATTTTCAAGATTAAAAGAAGCAAATTTAAAGATCAATCCAAAGAAATGTATTTTATTTGAAAATAATGTAAAATATCTTGGTCATATTGTTTCTGCGGAGGGTGTTACTACAGATCCTGAAAAGATAATAGCCGTGAAAGATTGGCCGGTTCCCCATACAAGAAAACAATTGCGTAGTTTTCTCGGATTTTGCTCGTATTATAGAAAATTTGTAAAAGGTTTTTCTTCTTTGGCCAAACCTCTGTATACATTAACAGAGAATAAAGTCAAGTTTGAGTGGGAAGAAAAATGTCAAGAGGCGTTTGAAAAATTAAAATCATTATTAAGTTCTTCTCCAATTCTTTCTTTTCCAAAAGAAGAAGGTGAATTCATTTTAGATACAGACGCCTCAAATATAGGGATTGGAGCAGTTTTGTCACAAAAACAAGATGGAAGTGAAAAAGTGATTGCGTATTTTAGTCGTGTGCTTAGTAAATCAGAACGGAATTATTGTGTCACTCGTCGTGAACTTTTGTCGATTGTAGATTCTATTAAATTTTTCCGCCATTACCTTTTAGGACGGAAATTCTGGATTCGTACAGACCACATTTCGTTACGATGGCTTATGTCTTTCAGAGATCTAGAAGGACAATTGGCTCGATGGCTGGAAAGGCTCCAACAGTACGAATTTGAAATTATTTATCGAAAAGGACTTTCTCACCAAAATGCCGATGGATTATCCAGACGATTGTGTGAGTTGAGCGGCTGTGGATATTGCTCCAGAGTGGAGAAAAAGATGTCTGATATAGACAAGACAGTCGCTCGAATTGTACTGGAAGGCAAGAATCTTGAAGAATGGCGTCAAGCACAACGAATGGATTTGAGTATTTCGTTCGTATTACAAGGAAAAGCAGCAGGACAGAGACCATCTCGTTCGCAAATTCCTGTTGGAGATATCCCAGCACAAATTTATTGGTCGTATTGGGACTCATTGGTCTTAAAAGATGGAATTCTTTATAAAAGATGGGAAGCTCCGAATCTCAAATCCAGTTTTCTTCAACTGGTAGTTCCTCGAAGTCGAGTAAAGGAGATTTTGGAGCAGGCACACGATTCTCCGTCGGGAGGACATTTTGGGGTAAACAAGACTTTAGAGAAGATTCGAAAACGATTCTTTTGGGCGACTTGTAAGCAAGATGTAGAAGAATGGTGTAGGACGTGTAAAATTTGTGTTTCAAAGAAAGGTCCCTTAGGAAAAGGAAAATCCCCTCTTCAAATTTATAACGTTGGATCTCCGATGGAAAGGGTACAGATGGATATCGTTGGTCCTCTTCCATTGACCATATCAGGGAATAAATACCTACTCGTCATTGTAGATTGCTTCACGAAGTGGGTGGAAGCCTTCCCTGTGAAAAATATTAGAGCCAAGACGGTAGCTGAGATTTTTGTTAGCCAATTTGTCTCCAGGCATGGGGTGCCCATGGAAATTCATACAGATCAAGGAAAAAATTTCGAGTCCCGATTATTTTCTGAATTGATGCGTCTTCTCGGAATCAGGAAGACAAGAACAACTGCTCTGCATCCCCAATCTGATGGACAGGTTGAGCGTCAGCATCAGACAATAATAAATTATCTAGCCAAATATGTCTCAGAAAATCAGAAGGATTGGGATCGATGGATTCCTATGTTTCTATTGGCGTACAGATCTTCGAAGCATGAGACCACAGGAGTGACCCCTGCAGAGTTATATTTTGCTCGAGAGCTCAGGTTACCTGTGGATTTGTTGCGAGGAAGTCCGAGATTTAATGAAGACAGATTACCTCCGGATAAAAATTTTGTAGAAGATTTAAAGGAAAAATTAGAAGAGATCCATTCTGGTGTCAGAGAGCGAATGGTTTTAAAATCCTTGCAAATGAAGGCTCGCTATGATCAGAAAGCTAGAGGAGTTCTTTTTCAGGAGGGAGAGAGAGTCTGGCTATATAATCCTCATAGGAGTAAAGGAAAAGCTCAAAAATTACAAAGTAATTGGGAAGGTCCATATTTGATGGTGAAGAGATTAAGTGAGGTAGTTTATTGTATTCAGAAGACATCTCGTCACAGGAAGAAAGTAGTTCATGCAGATCGATTAGCTTCTTTTCTTGAAAGAACCTTAAAGTAGAATAAATCGGAGCCCGGAAAATATCTAGCTTATAGATTGTTATTGTTAAACGAATAACATATTAGGTAGAATAATTGCGTGTAATATTAAGTAATATTAAGTTACTGCGTAATGTATTTTCTCTTTTTAGAGTCTTTGTCCTGGAAGGAAGTCTGCCTAAAAAAAAAAAAAGAGAGATTCTTGATCGTGGCGGTTGAGCTAAACATCGAGCTAAACCTTTCCGGAAGCTGAACATCGAGCTGAACTTTTCTAGGACGGAGAGATTTTCACTGGCCGAACATCGAGCTGAACTTTATCGAGCCGTTCCTTCCTAGAAGAGAAGGACATTTTCACTCTAAGAAGACTGCCTCGCCCGCGGTTTTTGATCCGTGGTTTTCCCGCGGGACGTTGGGCAAATGCCGAGGCAGGGACTTGGGCAGTCCACGAGGGACGATGGGTCCACGGTAGTTATCCCCCCCCTTGTCCGAAGATCTTAGAAAATAAGAAGTCGCAGGGAGACCAGGATATGAAGAACGTTGAAGATCGTTTGTCAAGTGATTCACTGAAAGTCGATTGGGACCAACGGAGGCGCTCGGTAACCTGAGGCAGCAGCCCAGGGTAGAGCAAGAAGTCTTGTCGGTACCCGGAGTCGACAGAAATATGTACGGATGGTCATTTGAGTCCAAAATGGTGAGCTGTTCGGTAACCTGAGGCAGCAGCCCAGGGTAGAACAAGGAAGTTCATCGGAACCTTGGAATCGACATCGAAGTACATATGTTGGAATGGAATTAACGAAGAAAATCAGCAAAGAAGCAGCCCCCATTGCTGATTGTCGGGACGACAATCTTGAAGGAAGGGGGCAGTGTTGCGTCCGTCCCTGGTCTTTCATCCCCTGAACATCATCCCTTGAGCATCATCGTTAAGAGGGTTGTTTATTGACAACCGCCCTGTCGTTGTTTTTCGGCGACATCTTAGTTTTGGTCGAGCTGTCAACTCGAACGGACGTGTCTTGACCAGAGAGTATTCTTCTATTCTCTCGTGTGCATATTTATTGTATTTTCGCTGCGTCGTATATTAAAGTCATTGCATTCATATCGAGAGTATATTTATTTCGCGAGCCGCGAGTGAGTGAGAGTGAATGTGAGAGACGTCTTTTGCGAGATATCGCAAAAGGACGCAACAGTATCTACTAAATCGAATAAAAATTCTTACAGTAATATGGCTCTGTGTCTTGGGAATGTTCTCAAAAATAATTTGATGTAAAGAATGGGCAAAGGCGTGTCCAGGCTCTAATTAGCCTTCCTTCCCAATTTTAGATTTATCACTGGAGCCTTTTCTCAAATTTATATATTTGAAAACTATTTCCATTTGTAACTTTAATTACCAGTTGTGACGTCTAAGGGTTCTGCGCGAGCGCGCGTAAGTTAAACGGACACGCTGACAAGGAGGTGCCGATATCGCGCGGGCCGAGCGGTAAGCGGGCGACGAGATGGAACCGTGATAGCATGCCGTTGAACCCGGACAAACACTTATTTCGTAGAGAGGTGCGGAGTGCGAAAGCAAAATGAGATAGTAAGTAGGTCAGTATAATTTATTATAATAACATTTAGTCAATCGTTATAACTTCTGGTTTCTTTCTGATGATTATTTCGAAGGTTGGAGGAATAATTTTTATTTTTATTATACGCGGCTTTGGCCGGATAGTTAATTTTTCGTAAACAATTTCGAATTCTATTTCCGGTGCCGGGGGACCCGTGAGCTTGTCAAATTCTTCCAAGAGGTCTGCGTAATAACCCTCTCTATTGCCACTTTTAGAGAAGTTATTCCTTCCAATTGCAAAGTTCGCTTCGTATAACTATCATTTATTGCATTTATGAATTGCGCACGCTTTCTTTCGCGGATTTCTTTCGCACATTCGGGATATGCCAACTGTGCCAAACGTTCTATTTTCCTTTCCAAAGCGGTCAATTTTTTTCCGAATTTTTGTCGCCGATTCGTAAATTGTGTATAATATGTCCCTGAAAAATATCCCTCACCGAAACGTAACTCCAATTTTGATTTTAATTCTTTAAATTATAAATTTTCTATTTCTACACAATCTAACACTGATCGCGCCTTTCCCCTCAAACTAGATGCTAATACAACCGTTCTCATGCTCTCTGTCCAATTATTCGCCCACGCAATCAAATTGAGTTGGATGAAAAATTCTCGCAGTGATCCCGTGCCGTCAAACGTGTCCGGCTTTAATTTATAGCCCAAATTCGTATTCAATGACGCGCACAAGTCATTTTGCTCCGGTATTATTTCGCGCTTGTTCGCGTAAACGGAAATATTATTGGAGCGATTTATCTGGTTAATTTCCTTCTCCAAACGATGCAGCGTTTCATCCCGCAACCTCATCTCCGTCTGCATCTGCTCTCGCTCAATTTTCTGCTCCTCTCGAAGCTGGCTGAACTCTTGCAGAATCGCACGCAGCGTCTCCGTCTCAGTCGACATGGCCGGAGTCTGGCAGCGTGTTATTCTCGGAGTTATGTGTCGTAGTCATCCTGAGTATTTTCCGTATTATTTCGTCGAATGATCCCGAGACCTTTCACACAAGCGAGATCCCGGACGAACCCCCAAAAATGTCCGCGGGTCGCTCTCGCGATATATCGAAGCGCGTTCGCAACCGCCGTTCACTCACATGAGCACGTGCGCCGGAAATAAAACTCTCTTTTTAAAGAAAAGATCACAAAAACTTCAATAGGAACTCGAGAAATGTAACAGGGAACAAAGAATATTTTAATAATAATTTAAGCCGTCCGTAGAGAAGTCCGCATGTTAGGACAGCTGTCGCAAGACTTTAATAAAATGGCGACTCTTCTCAAAATGTCCGCCCTTGTTTAACAACAACCCTTGGCAACCGTCTAGGAGATGATCCTCCTCTTTCCATCCCACTTCACAACGATCCTTCATATACGTCGGAAATCAAATATGCACGCAGGATTGCAAAGACGTAACAATATATATATTGTATAATTGAAATCACTTTAGCAATTGTACCGTTTACAATGCTCAAACTAGCATTGATATTACGTCGAATCATAACTTTTGCTCCAATTTTAATTGTGATTTGTTTTGAAAGTCCAGCTGTTCTAGAATTATTATCATCCTTATTTGACAATACTTTTAATACTTTATTTTTTACATACGGAATACATTCAATCGTGTCTTCAGTAATTAATAATATTTCTTTGGAAACAATGCGACTTAGCATTGCATCATTAAGAACATCACATATTACAAGTAGGCAATAAACAAACAGTGTCCAATGGTATATTATTAATATAATTACATAACTAATTTAATCTATATTCGAAAGAATCATCTTTGAAAGATATTTTTTTACTTTCGTGAATCTTACAATCAGATTTTGTTAATAAACCAATACGAATTCTCGACAATAAATCACGATAAGTGTCATCTCCTTGTTGGCGTATATTGATTGTCAATTCATCGTAGTCAAATAATGTAGTCCATAAATTAACAGCACTTAAAGAACCAAGATATTTAGCAACTTTTTCATCTAATAAGTGTACAATAATAGGATCTTCGTGTACAGGAGGTAATTGAAGCAAGTTTCCGAATAAAAGAATGTGCTTTCGACCAAACCAACCATTATCACAATCACTAGTGTCAAATATTTCAGACAATCGAAGATATATATACATTAAAGTCAAATTAAATATCATTGACACTTCATCAATTACAAAAAGGATAACATCTTTAAGATCTGCTTGTAAAACTTTCAATACATGATTAGATAGTTGTTTATACTTAGGAGTATGATTATGTTCAACGGGTAATTGAATCAATCTATGAACTGTCAAATCATCTATATTAAATGCTGCTATACCAATAGGTGCTGTTACAGCAGTATCTTTGTTGAGATTTTGTTTTATCCAGCATTTAATAGTTTTGATTAAGAAACTTTTTCCAATACCACCTTCTCCGCTAACATATAATCGTATATGTTCGTTTATCGTTTAACCGAATCTACAGTATTGTGGAATACTCGTTTTTGATACGTATTTAATTTTGCTATCATTTCAGATACATCAATTTCTCGAATTACTTTATTACCAAGATCTTTAAAATCTTGCATTGCTTCACCAGCTTCTATATTTTGAACACCTATCGGATTTTCAGGGTCATCCTGAGACTGCTGTTCTTGTAAATTGTCATCTAGGCATTGCTGAACTAATTGTTTTGCAGTTTCAAATGCTTTTTACAATTCTTCTAATCTTTCATGATATTGCAATGCTTCTACAAGATGCAATTTTACTTCGTGAAGCGATTTGTCAAGTATCGCATTCATTTCTAAGATCCGCTAATTTTCACCATGGTTTAAACATAAGCAATATCGAAAAGAAATAATTTCCCGGCTGTGTATTAACATCATAATGATTAATAAGATATCCACGCTGTCGCCGTTTAACATAATAATCATTATCAATTTTATAATATTCAATATCTTCATTTTTCGGTTTGGTTTTTGAGATATTGTACCACTGTGCAAATTTATAAAGAGACATCTTTTCTAGTTCGTTTGGTTTATGTGGTTAATGATCAATTTCTTTGCGGCTTTTAAATTTTCTATATCATATTTGGTTAACATGTAACCATTTGATAATTGTATTTCGATCAGTTCCATACAAAGGAATACCTAACAATGTATCAGCAGCTTCAAGAGCTCCACATTCTCTATTCTATTATTCGTAAATCGCAAAGCAATATTCCAAAGATAACTCGCTAATGATTTGCTTTTATTATTCTTACTGTCACGGATAGTATCAGACAACTCACTTTTTCTCGCTTTATTCATACATTTAGTAATGTACCATTTAAGCAGTGATGATTTTTTACCAGTAAATGTATATCCATATTACTTTCCCATGCAGTAATGAGAACAGGATTATAATCATTCACATTAACTTCATTGTCCGTTCGAGGAAGATTATAAAGCTTACTTTTATGTTTTAATTGTTTTCTACCTGCTATTGATGTTACCACATCTTTCATATTCAAAGTTTTAGTAACAGTGATAAATAACTACATCCTACTTTTTTAGAGCGACGGCAATAATCATTATGTGTGTGTCGCTGATGCGTATTAACACGTCTATACAGTAATGGTGAAATATTTTGATGCGGCATTTTGCAACTTATATGTTGTAAAATAAATTTAGAGACTTCTTCAGTAGTAGATTCACCGAAAATTAGTGCATTTTTAACCCAAATTAATAAGTAAAAATGTTGCATATCTCTACCTTGGTATTCTCGCCAAAAAATAATGTGTTACTTCTCCAATTGGATCATCTTCAGAAGTAATAAAATCAAGTATTGCTCGAAATGATTGAGAAACCTAGATGTTGATACAGGATCTCTAGCAACAAGTACGCTAACGCACAAAGAAGCGTCATGCCATCCATTTCCTCCACGAATATATTTACCTAAATCTTTCCATAACCATTCACTCAGACTTAGTGTTAAAAACCATGTCGCAGGTCCATAATGCTGCGTCATACAATTTAAATCATTTCTCGGTTTACGCCAATATTGCTTCGTATTTCGATGTGTCGAAAATATTGTACTCAGATTAGATTCCAACAATTTTTTTGACATTGCGTCTGTAGGATATCGGGAGAGAGAGATATAAAAATGAGGTAACTCTAATACTTTGAAAAACTGTGTTTATTCCACGAATTCGGAATCGAGAGAGAGCCTCGTCTCGACCGAGCGGTCGTCTTATATACGGTCGCCAAAACAACCAGTATTACGAATATCGTCAATCACGCGAGGACACGAATTCGACAGTCTCGGGGACGACGAACGGATAAACATATACGGAGGACAAATACGAAAGAATATAAATACAGAGACAATGCCTCACAACAATACATGTCCGCAATAATAAGACGAACGACGAGTATCGCGTCTTGTTAAATAAATGCCAACACGTCTAAATATTCTGCAGCTGTATAACGAACTCGGGGATTAGTTACGTTCATTTTATGAAAATTCCGCGACTCAATTGACGCATATTTGCATAGTTTAATAAATAAAATAAATATTGTTGATTTAATCTGTATTGTGGATGTGATGTTTAGATGTCAAACATTTAATAAATTCATGATAATATAGTTTGACTTGCCTAGTCTCATGTTGTCCATTAATACCAAAGGGGTATATATCTGGAAAACACATCAAATCCAAATATTTTTATGCAATGTCACAAATGCGGAAAACCCGGGCACTACGGACGCGCGATTGTCGCAGCAGCCGATATGCACTTCCGAAACCGGACAAATCATCGCGCGTTAACACGATCGAGATATTTTGTAAGTATTTTAAAAAACGCGGACGCATAACCGTGACGAATAATGGTCACTAAATAGACGACCGAAACCAAAGACGTCGGACTACACGAGGCGAGATAACAATAATAAAAAATTGCAACACGGTAACAAAATGGGCGAACAAAAAATTTATCAGGCGCGGAAAAGAAACTCAGACACCGAGCGTAGCAGCGACGAAGAGGAAGAACGCGAAGAAAAGAGTAAGCAGACACGCGCGCTCGAGTATCAAGTAACGCACATACGACGAACGCCGCGAGGAACAGTCGGATTAGATTTAATTACTCTACCGATCCGCGAGGCAAAGAACGGCAAAGTGAACATGCTATAAGATTCCGGAGCTATCATCTCCCTAATAAAAGTAAAACAATTAAAGGGTGAGACCATAATTTAAAAAGACAAAATTACGTTAGTCGGAATAATCGGACATAAGGCGCGGGCGATAGGTAAAATGTATGCAACACTCGACTTAGACGGTCGTAAAATAAAACACGCGATCTACGTCGTGAAGAACGATTTTTCGATGGAATACGAGGGAATCCTAAGAATCGACTTTTTCCGAAAACAGGTTTCATGCGATTACAAAAAATGAACTCAAGACAGGAGACGCCGTATGAAAACTTTTGCCATATGACAAAATTACGCTAAAACCGCGCAGTGAAACCATTGTACAAGCCGCGACCGATTGCAACGAGATAAGCGTCATACGAGCGGAAGAAACAGCGTCAGGAATTTACATCGGACGATGCTTAGTTGAGCCGAAGAATTATTCGTGTCCGATCAGCGTAATAAATACCACCGACGAGACAATCGAGATTCGCACGCTATTAGTTAAGATAGAAGATTTAGACACAAACAATCCGCATGCAATCTATACGATACAATCGGAAAAAACCCGAAATTACTCGTCTTCACGCAACAAACAAATTTGGCAACTATTACGAGCCAGCCATTTAAATTCCGAAGAAAAGCGAGCAATACAAAGGATATGCGAAGAGTATAACGATATATTTTACTTAAACCGAGAACCACTGTCCTGCACCGTGACCATAGAAGACGTGATAAACACGCGTGCCGACACCTCACCGATTAATTGTAAATCATACTAGGGTTGTTCATATCAAACCCGGAATTTTTAGACAGATAAAGAGAGAAATAATGACCGGTAAAGAACATTTATTTTTCAACATAATCTCCACTTACATCACAGCATTTTTGCCATCGAACAACGTACCAATGCGTTAATACTGGCAGAATAGAAGGATTTGTCCTGACGTCTGAACCACTATAACACACATGTCTTAAACTCATCTTCTGACTGAAAGCGCCTGCCGCCCAAATATTCCTTCAAGGGACTAAACAAAAATCTGGAAATCTGAAAACGCTAAATGACTGTAGGGGGGATGTGCAAGGACTTCCCAACCGAATGTTTGCAATTTTTCCCTAGTTGCATCTGAGCCTCCTCTTTCAACATTGTCACGAACAGATTTGCCTCCTTTTTTAAACCGTTCATATCATTCATACACCTGTTTTTTTCTGTTTGGAAGTCCTTCCATATCCCCCCTACAGTCATTTAGCGCTTGCCGGTGGCTTGTCAATGGCAAAAATGCTGTGATGTAAATGGAGATTACGTCAAAAAATAAACGCAGGAATTTGTCCGTCACTCCGGTCGATCCTTAATTAACACGCTGCATATTACTTACCCAGTTGAATTGTCTTTTTTAAAATTATGAAGTAATAATGATTGCTGAAAAATAAAAAGAAGTAAATTAAAATAACTAATATAATAAATATATTAAAATATGTTTGTATTTATACAGGATGTCCCAAAGCATCATAGACAATGCTCGTGAAGAGGTAGAAAGGATCGAGATGAACAAAAGAGTCCCATACCATTTTGCGATATTCGCAATAATAATCGAAATATTGAAGATTAAAATCAGGCTAGCATTCGATTCTGTTGATTTGATCCTGCCAGCTTAAGAAATCTGCGAATAAGAGCTATAACACGGCCCAGTGTATCCAGCATTGACTGCCAGCGCGCGGCGAGGGGATGGATAGATGGATAGATACCGCTGCCCTTACTTAAATCGCCGCTCACACGTCTCGCCGCACCGCGCCAAGGCTCGAATCGTGCTCTTATTCGCCTGATTTTAATATTCAATATTTCGATTATTATTGTGATTATCGCAAAATGATATGGGACTTTTTTGTTCATCTCAATTCGTTCTGCCTCCTCACGAGCGTTGTCTAGGGTGCTTTGGAACACCCTGCATAATTTTTAAAAAGTCAATGACACATATTGTGTGTGGATGAAGGCAAAAGTTTTGATCGATTTTTCAAAGATGTAACTGATCCAGTTTTATGACAGCACTTACAAATATGTAGATATTATTATGCGAAAAATAATAGAAAACAATGGAAATTATTTGATAGAATAAATAAATCGTTCTTAATAAAATTACTTATTCCACTTTTCAATCACGAAATCCATCAAAACTTTTGTACAAATCCAATATAATTACTTACCTTATTACATTGCACCATAAAGGTGCCGCCGTAATAAGCATCTAATTACACTTGTCGGCTTCGCTCTATCAAAATCATTCAATACAATAGACAAATCCCACATTTGTCCGATTTTTAAAATGCCTTTAAAGTTGTTTGGTAAATAGTGTTTGATTATGTAGTTAATAGCGATGTCGACTACAGGTTCATGAGATAAAATTTCCCGGACGCCTTGTGCTACATCATTCTCAGTTATATTGATTGGTCTAAAAACAGAAAAAATTACGTGACCTATTACCTCAAAGCAGGAGTGTCTAAAATATATCATAAGAATATCCTGATAACGCGACATCTTTAGGATATCCATATGATGTATTTTGAACATTTGTGTATGGGACATTATAACATGTTACATTACACTAAACTAACGGACACTAAATAAGATGGAGCAATAACTTTCATTGGGTGAATTCAGTCCCAGGTAGAAAAGAAAATCACAATAACGTAACGACAAAGTAACTTCAAAATGACAAAAAAAATGATCGAACTTTGATCGAAAAAAGAGTTTTTGTAGACATATTCTCGTTATATTATTGTCATGATTTTCTGTTATTTCTGGGATAAAACAACCGTTAACGGAGCGCTTAGTGCGCGACTGTTCGTGAGCGCTCGGTGAGCAATTTTCATGTACCTTATGTATATAATACTCGTACGAATCAAGAGACACGGTAGTGTCTCGCGCCAAGTACCGCGCAGCAGCAGCAAGGCACTCCGGGTATCTTTACGCGAGCCGGCCAGTTGAGAGTACTCGAGATTATCAGACTCAATAACCGCTGAACGGATTGATGAGTTTTTATTAGGCTTAATCGATAGCTTGGGTTTAAATTATGTAAGGAAAGTGTCTTTATTTTTGCTCTACATGTTATATAAACACTAGCGTTTCGGCCCGCGCTAAGCGCGGGCCTCAAAGCTTTCGATCAAGCTATTTACTTAACATATAATATTTATTTATCTTTTATTACTTAATCACCGTTATTTTTTCTTTGACGGCTGACGTTCCCACCGCTGACCCGCTATTATTAGCTCTCATACAATTTTTTTTATTTTTCAATTTACAAAACCTCTCTCTGTACAGGACATTTGTTGTAAAAGATTTTGGATTTCCTTAAATAAGATTTTCATTTTTACTGAATTCATCAATCTTAACTTTGACACTTATCCTTTTTGTTGCTTTAAGCATTTATTTAAATATTGTAAATGTAATAAATATTTTACTTGGCATATAATATTTTATTATTTATTCATCAAGTTTCTTTTTGACGGCTAAATTATTCAACGCTGACCCGCTATTATTATCTCTTATATAATTTTATAATTTTTCAATTTATAAAACCTCTTTGTATACAACATTTGTTGTAAAAGATTTTGGATTTCCTTTAATGAGTTGTCCTTGATTGCTGAATTTATCAATTTTAATTTTGACACAATCCCTTTTGGTTGCTCTAGAAAATGCTACATATAGTTGACCATGAGCAAATACGGGATGTGGCAAATAAATTCCAACTTTTTGTAAAGTTTGTCCTTGAGATTTATTTATTGTCACAGCAAATGACACTTGAATAGGAAACTGTCTTCGTTTAAGTTTGAATGAAATTTCCGTATCATTTGGTAGAAAATCAATCCTTGGAATGAAGACAATCTGACCTCGGGAAGGACCAGTTAGAACCTCCGCATAAATAAGATTAGGTTTCAAATAAGTTACAATAAATCTTGTGCCATTACAGAGTCCTTTCTTAATATTTAAATTTCTTAATAAAATAATTGTTGCATCGACTTTTTTTTTAAGTTGATGAACTGGCATCCCAGAAGGTGTCACAGAGTTTAAAAACTCAGTCGGAAAATTCAATTGTTCCTGTGGATCATCACTTATAATAGAATCAATTAAGAGATATTTCTTTTTTTCTCCTTCCATTAGACGAAGGATTTCGTCATTAATTTTGAATGTATCCTCATTCTTAGGACAAAGGATCGCTCGATCTGGATTATCTCTGATCTGTTCCTTGGTGATTCTATCACTAAAATCTCAGTAATAATTGATTCTTTTGATATAAAATCTTGTGATATTTCAATTGTATCGAGATGTAGTCCATCCGTATTGGACAATTTACCATCTCCGAGTTGCATTAGCCAATTTGCAAATTCCTTTTCATCCGCAGTTCTCATATTTTCCTTTAGTTTAACCTGAGTTACATTCCTCCATATATGGTTATATTTTACAGTTGACTCAATTATGGCTACTTTATGTGCATGTGGCACTACGGGAAGATTTTGTCTGAAATCTCCTGCAAATAAAATTACTTTTCCTCCAAATGATCGCGGATTCTTCATCAAATCCTTGAAGAGTTTATCTACTGCTGTTAAGGCATATCCAACAGTCATGCTCACTTCATCCCATATGATTAATTTGGCATTGATCAGTTCTCGTGCAGCTTGAGAATTTCCTTTGATATTAGATTTAGCTCCTTCATTAATTGGGATTGAAAGCTTGAACAGGGAGTGATAGGTTCTTCCTCTTTTCAGAAGTGTGGCTGCAATTTTAGTTGAAGCACATGGAAGAATTATCTTGTTTCTTTCTCGAATAACACTCAGAAATGTGTTAAATAGATAGGTTTTACCACTTCCTGCAAACCCGTCAATAAAAAATAACCGCTGAGTTTCATTTTTCTTTTCAATTGCTCGCATGACTATATCGTACATATGATTTTGCTCAGCATTTAGTGTCGATAATAAATAATCACCACGTATTCTTTCTTCATCCACATTATACTCTGTTACGTAAATATTTACTGGAGTTGGATTTAGCAGTTGGAAGTTCTCACAGCTACTTCCATTATTTATCAAAATTTCTTGTATATGGTTTAAAGCTATATTTTCAGGATTGACAACATTATTATGTACAAAGTCCTCAATCATGAAATCTTTGTATTTATTCCAAATAGATGGTACATCTATTGGAGTTCCAAAGATGCAAATGTAGGCAAATAGTTCTCGAAGTTGTGCAGGCATATTCGATTCTGTTGCTTCCTCTAGCGTTTTTCCCCAAAGATCATCAGCTTCTACCAAATTTCTTGCAATTGCTGCATCCTTAAACGTCTCATAAAGAACACCGTTGACAGTTCTCAAATTTTCAAAACATTTAGCTCCAACCACATGGAGTAGAAGAAGACAGAGATAAAATTTCTTATTATCTTTTATGCTCACTGTGTATAGCCTTGAAATTATTTTGTCACTACTTTTTTGGCATTGCTTCCACTTAGTTTTTTTTTCATAAACCTAGTGGAAAGGAATATCTGTGTAAAGAAAATGCACCGCATTTTCATCAGATTGATTCAATTTAAACCATGCAGTCAGCGCAGTATTTCGAGTGAGCTCTCTTTGAGCAGCTTGCTCTTCATTTCCTGCTCGGAAATAAACCATTTGGCGATTAGGCAAATAAACTGCCAGTCTTATTATTGTGTGAGACTTCATGAACAAATCGTATCCGTTCAGTCTCCACATTGCTTCTGGAGCACTAACATATTTTGCACCCAGAAATGAGTTAACTTTATCTAATCTAATGAGCCTTGTGCTATCTCGTGCTTACACTTCAATTGCAGCACAGTAAAATCCTTTATGAATATACTTGTATAAGTATTTTACGCTCTTCACTGATGAACATATTTCCAAATTGGTGTGACTGGAAGCTGATGCCCAGAGACATGCTCAGCAAAGGGCAGATGAAAATGATGACGCAAGGTTTCAACGACTGAAAGCAGATGCTCAGAGACATGTTCAGATAAGGAACCAAGTTAGACAATTGAATCACCACATTGCGCTAATTGCCAAGAGCCATCAAATGAATGTTCCTGTTCATACACTTGGCCAAATAAATGTCAAATGCCAATTTTGCAAATAGTTAAACTTTGCATGTAAAAAGTCTAAAGCTGGAAAATTAACATATTGTTGCCAAAAGGGCAAGCTTCAATTAAAGCCAATAAATTGTCTTAATTTTCTTAAAAAATTATACATGGGAAATGATTCTACATCTAAGAATTTCCTTGATAATATTCGTTCATATAACAGCGCTTTAGCTATGGCCTCCATGGGTGCCCCGGGCAATAGAAATCTTTTGGATGTTGTGAACCTTGCTCCTTATTGCTTGATGATTTATGGGCAATATCATTATTTGACCTCGACGGCAATGCGCTCAACGGATGGGCAAGCTCCGCGCTTTGCACAGCTTTACTCTTTAGATACAGAAGAAGCTATTAATCATAGAATGAATAATAAAGCCAATCAAAAGTGTGATCCAGCCCTAATGAAAGATTTGTCATGCTTTATGATTTAATGCAATGAATTTGCCAAGACTTTTAAGATGATGCGTCAAGTTGAACAAGATCTTAATCTGAGAGGCATTGAAGCCATAAATTTAATGTTGTCCTTTTGAAATGATCCTCAAAACGATCAAAGAAGATACAATGCTCCACGAGCTAATGAAATAGCTGTGGTTTTTCAGAATGTTGATGGTGAGCCTCTATTTGAGAGATACATTCGGATTTATAACAAAAATTCGAACGATGTTCAACAAATTTCAATTCTGGACAAAAGGTGTGACCCAATGTGTTATCCTTTGTTATATCCATATGGTAACGATGGATGGCATTCAAAACTGAAATCTTATAATCTTTAATATCCAGGATTCAAAATAACTTAAATGGATTATTATGCTTACCTGCTGGCACCAAGAGCTGAATTTAGCCAATTTAAAATGTTTGGCAAGTTGAGATGTAAATTTATACTTGATGCTTATATGAAAACTGAAGCCAATAGGCTTAATTATATTAAATTGAATTAACCTCAATTAAGAGCTGAACTTTATTCGGGGTTAATGGATCACCTTGATAATCGAGTACAAAAGGAAGGAATTACATCTGGTATACCTGTAATATTACCATTTTCATTTATGGGCAGTCCAAGGCACATGCAAGAAAGGTACCAAGATGCCATGTCTCTGGTCAGAAAATTCGGTAAACCAGACATTTTTTTACGATGACTCACAATCCTCAATGCCCTGAAATTAAGGACAACCTTGATGAATGCCTAATAGAGTATCGACCTGATTTAGTCGCTAAAACATTCAGTTTGGATGTCAAAGAGGTTATAAAGGATCTAATCCAAAATAAAATTTTTGGAAATTTTATAGCTTATGCAGGCGTGATTGAGTTCCAAAAAAGAGGACTTCCACTTTTGCATTTATTTGCAATGTTAAGAGATGAGGATAAGCCCCGACTTCAAGAAGTCATTGACATGATTGTATGGGCTGAAATTCCTGACGAAGAAAGATATCCAGAACATAATGCAAAAGTTTTGAAGCACATGATTCATGGTCCTTGTGGCGACCCTCTCAGAGATATCCTTGCACTGAGGACGATGGAAAATGTTCAAATTGTTTTCCAAAATAGTTTTGAGAAGAAACTAATGTTAATGTGAATGGGTATTTTATGTATCAACGAAGGAATATTGGGAAAAAATACATCGTTATAGGCAAAGAAATTGACAATCGATGGGTGGTGCCATATTCGCCATATTTAATCATGAAATATGATCGACACACCAATTTTTGGAAATATATTCATCAGTGAAGAGCGTAAAATACTTATACAAGTATATTCATAAAGGATTCGACTGTGCTGCAATTGAAGTGTAAGCACGAGATGGCACAAGGCTCATTAGATTAGATAAAGTTAACTCATTTCTGGGTGCAAAATATGTTTGTGCTCCAGAAGCTATGTGGAGACTGAACGGATACGATCTGTTCACGAAGTCTCACACAGTAATAAGACTGGCAGTTTATTTGCCTAATCGCCAAATGGTTTATTTCCGAGCGGGAAATGAAGAGCAAGCTGTTCAAAGAGAGCTCACTCGAGATACTACGCTGACTGCATGGTTCAAACTGAATCAATCTGATGAAAATTCGGTGCATTTTCTTTACACAGATATTCTTTCTCACTATGTTTATAAAAAGGAAAAAACTAAGTGGAAGCCACGCCAAAAAAGTGGTGACAAAATAATTTCAAGGCTATACACAATGAACATAAAAGATAATGAGAAATTTTATCTCCGTCTTCTTCTACTCCATGTGGTTGGAGCTAAATGTTTTTAGAATTTGAGAACTGTCAACGGTGTTCTTTACGAGACGTTTAAGGATGCAGCAATTGTAACGAATTTAGTAGAAGCTGACGATCATTGGGCCAAAACGTTAGAGGAAGCAATAGAATAAAAAATGCCTGCACATCTTCGAGAGTTTTTTGCCTACATTTGCATCTATGGAATTCCAACAGATGTACCAACTCTTTGGAATAAATACAAAGGTCACCTGATTAAAAACTTTGTACACAACATAGTTGTCAATTCAGAAAATATGGCTTTAAACCATATACAAAAAATTCTGAGAAATAATGGAAGTAGCTGTGAGAACTTTCAATTGCCAAATCCAACTTCAGTAAATATTTACGTCACAGAGTATAATGTGGATGAAGAAAGAAGACATGGTGACTATTTATCAACACTAAATGTTGAGCAAAAACACGTGTACGATATAGTCATGCGAGCGATTTACAATGAGAATGAACCTCAGAGGTTATTTTGTATTGACGGGTTTGCAGGAAGTGGAAAAACCTATCTATTTAACACATTTCTGAGTGTTATTCGAGGAGAAAACGATATGGTTTTTCCATGTGCCTCACCTGGCATTGCTGCCACACTTCTTAAAGGAGGAAGAACTTATCACTCCCTGTTCAAGCTTTCCATCCCAATTGATGATGGAATTAAATCTAATATCAGAGGAAACTCTCAAGCTGCACGAGAATTGATCTCTGCCAAACTCATCATATGGGATGAGATGAGCATGACTGTCTGACATGTCTTAACAGCAGTTGATAAACTCTTCAGAGATCTGATGAAGAATCCTCGACCATTTGGAGAAAAAGTTATTTTATTTGCAGGAGATTTCAGACAAAATCTTCCAGTAATGCCTCATGCACATAAAGCAATCATAATTGAGTCGACTGTCAAATACAACCCTATAAGGAGGAATGTAATTCAAGTTAAACTAAAGCAAAATATGAGGACTGCAGATGAAAAGGAATTTGCAAATTGGCTGTTGCAACTCGGAGATGTTAAATTGTCTAATACGGATGGATTACATCTCGATACAATTGAAATCCCCCAGGATTTTATATCAAAAGAATCTCTTATCACTGAGATTTTTGGTGATAGAATCACAATGGAACAGGTTCGAGACAATCCAGATCGAGCGATCCTTTGTCCTAAGAATGAGGACACGTTCAAATTTAATGACGAAATTATTCGTCTAATGGAAGGAGATGAAAAGGAGTATCTCTCAATTGACTTTATTGTGAGTGATGATCCACAGGAGCAATTGAATTTCCCGATTGAGTTTTTAAACTTTGTGACACTTTCCGGGATGCCAGTTCATCGATTAAAAATAAAAGTTAGTGCTACAATTATTCTATTAAGGAATTTGAATACCAAGAAAGGACTCTGCAATAGCACAAGATTCATTGTTACTGATTTGAAACCTAACCTTATTTATGCGGAGGTTTTGACTGGCCCTGTCCGAGGTCATATTGTCTTTCTCCCAAGGATCGATTTCATTTCAAATTACTCAGAGCTCCTGTTCAAGCTCAAACGAAGACAGTTTCCTATTCGAGTGTCATTTGCTATGACAATAAATCCCAGGGACAAACTTTGCAAAAAGTTGGGATTTATCTGCCACATCCCGTATTTGCTCATGGACAATTTTATGTAGCATTCTCTAGAGCAACCAAAAGGGGAAATGTCAAAGTTAAGGTCGATGAGATTAGCAATCAAGGACATCTCATTGAGGGAAATCTCAAATCTTTTACAACAAATGTCGTATACCGAGAGGTTTTGTAAATTGACGAGCTATAAAATTGTATGAAAGTCAATGGCGGGATAGCGGTGAGTATTTCAGCCGTCAAAAAACAATAATATATTTTAAAATTATGAATAAGAGCTTATTAGAACGGGTAAGCGGTGGGGGTACTTTTACTCGAAAAGGGTTTCTATTAATAATATAGACTGACACATCGAGGAGGAACGGAAAGGATGAGCGCCGAGAGGCGCAAAGGCTGTTGGAATCTGCGGAATAATTTTTACAATATTCATACATTTTAGGTAATAAAGTCGTACGACGGAACCCGGACGCCAGTTTTGACTTAAGAAGGTCGTGTACAGAAAGAATTGTTATTGGGTGAAAAACACTCATCCATTAAATGTGGTACACACACACACACACACACACACACACACACACACACATATAAATATATAAACAATTTTTTTATAAATATTTAATATACATTCGTACATTTATGTGTTCGTGTATTATTTATTATCATATATTTAGAATTATTTTAGTTACAGGTGAGATGCGTTATTGGTTACCTTCTCGTGGTGCATCTTAAAAACAAATTTGTTGAAAAATTTTAATTTTAATTTATAATTATTCAAAATTTATTATTATGTTCTGTTTTCAACAAATTTGGCTAAGAACCAATAAAAAATGACGCATTTTTTAGAATTTTTCGGGCCTTTAAACGATGGGTTTAATTTTCTTTTGCTTTTTTATAGAGGAAGCTTTGTTTTTGTGAAAAAATGTTTTTCTAATTTTTTATGCCAATGTGTTCAAAATATTTAAAACGTCTAAATTTCTATTCATAATATAGACTGACACACATACATACATATAGATACCGAATAACATGATGTACTTCCGCGCGTAGCGCGGGTTTAAAAGCTAGTCTATATATATTTAATTAATACATAGATATGTAATATGTGTACATATATACAAATATACATTCAATGGATATGTTATGGTGTCAACTACCGAATTGTTTATCTTAATTATAGTCGTGTCAGCGATTGTTGTTCTATCATCAATTATGTATTTTATAAGTTAATTATATATAATAATTAATTTTTTGTATCGCTAGTAATTTATAAACCAGCCAAAATAATTTTTTACAAAAATTAATCGTCATCAAAGATATTATATTTTCAAAAATTATATAAATTATATACTTTTTACTTTAACAAAAATTAATCGCCATCAAAAATATTTCTTTTCAAAAATTATATTTATAAATTATATTTTATTTTTATTAATAAACGGGAAAAAACTTAAAATATTAGCATCAAAAAGAAGTGAAATCAACAAAAAAATACGTTAAGTAAATTTAGAAAAATATAATGTATTATATTCAAATGAATTATTTTCTATAATTAGAATAAATCTATTTAATGTAAGATGCAAAAAGAAATTAAAACTGTGAAATTTTGCATTCTTTATCTATCTAATATTGCATTCTATTCTATTTGTAGAAGCAAATAAAATGCAATAAAATATATTGTTGTGCCTCATGCGGAGGCACTGGATATTTTTTGGGATTCGTTGCCGGATTTGGAATTAGGATTCCGGGGCGCCAAGGGGCTCATTGAACTTTGCTTTCACCCGGACTTAGCGACTCCCTTTATTGATAGCGACTTTGCTTGTTGTTACATTTTTGCGACTGCCCGGCGCACGCTTGCGACGGGCCTTTTATTCTAAGTTTTCCGGGTCAATTTTGGATGTGCGGTCAAAGTCCAAATGCAAGCGAAGCAGGTTCAATGTCGAAACTCTTCGCTTGCACTTTCGCAAGTGTTCTGGTATTCATGTGGTCAACGTTCTTCGACCTAATTATAATTCTATATAATTATATTCTCTTAAAATTACGTTATAGCTTTTCGGGCTATAACAATATATATGTATAGTGTAATAGGGGGTGTAAATATATATGCAATAAAAAATATATATAGTATAGTAGGGGGTGTAAGTATATATACATATATATATATATATATATATATATATATATATATATATATATATATATACATATAAACTTTATTCATATATATCTCTAAATAATTATTCATATTTATTTAATCCAAATATACTCAAACGTATATTCAAGAAAAGATAATGCGACAAAAAATGTAAAAAATTTAAAAATTAAAGTTTAATGCAAAAAAATTCAATTTATTTAATCCAAATATACTCAAACGTATATTCAAGAAAAGATAATACGATAAAAAATGTAAAAAATTTAAAAATTAAAGTTTAATGCAAAAAAATTTAAAGTTAAAAAAATAACAGTTAAAAAATTAAAGTGAAAAAATTAAAGGAATCATATTTTATGCAAAAATTTATAGTTAAAAGGATAAAAGCTAAAAATTAAAGTTAAAAAAATAAAGGTAAAAAAATTACATTTGCAAAAAACTTAGCGCTGTTTTTCCAAGTTTCTTTGCAAATAAAATTTTTTTTACCTTTATTTTTTTAACTTGAATTTTAGCTTCTATTTATTTAACTATAAATATTTTTGCATAAAATCTTTTAACTGTAATCTTTTTAACTTTAAATTTGCATTAAAAATTTAATTTTATTTTTTTAATCTATTTTTTAATTTTTATTTTTTTTACTTAAAATTTTTTGCATTAAATTTTTTACTTTAATTTTTAACTATAATTTTTTAATTTCTTTCTAACAAAATTTTTTAATTTTCTAATTTTAATTTTTTGTCTTTTGTAATATTTTTTCTTGAATATACGTTTGAGTATATTTGAATTAAATAGATATGATTAAATATTTAGAAATCTAAATAAAATTTATTGTGTATATGTATACAGGGTGTTTCAAAATTGTACGGCACTATTCTAGGTACGCGTTCTCTAGATCAAAATAAACACAAAAGTTCATATAAACATATATCTCAAACTTATTTATTACCGAGATAGTAAAGAATAAAATATATTTCTAATAGTGTGATGTGGCTATTAGAGATTTTTATGACAACTGGTCGACAATGATTTCAACGAACTGCAAACTTTGAAGAAGAATTTCTGGAATGAATTACTTGAAAAATAACTTTGAATGGTTATTTTTACCCTTTAATATCTTGATAATAAATTAGTTTGAGACATATATGTTTATATGAACTATTTTGTTTATTTTGGCCGAGAACGCGTCCCTAGAATAGTGCCATGCAATTTGAAACACCCTGTATAAATATATTGAAAATATATAATTGGAAAAACAGCGCTGTTTTTTGCAAATGTAATTTTTTTACCTTTATTTTTTTAACTTTAATTTTTAGCTTTTATCCTTTTAACTATAAATTTTTGCTTAAAATATGTTTTCCTTAATTTTTTCACTTTAATTTTTTAACTGTTATTTTTTTAACTTTAAATTTTTTTGCATTAAACTTTAATTTTTAAATTTTTTACATTTTTTATCGTATTATCTTTTCTTGAATATACGTTTGAGTATATTTGGATTAAATAAATATGAATTTTTTTGCATGTATGTAAGAACTTTATTGTCTCCTATGGGGTTACAAATCTATACAATCTCCTCTCAACTTTATACGCTTCATCTAACAACTTAAACTATAACTTAGACTATACGCCCCGCTCGCCTCGCCGTATGCTCTCTCTCTCTCTCTCTCCCTATACCCTTTTTACCGCCTCTCTAATACAATTCTTATACAAATCTTATTCTAATCTTAATCTTAATCTATTTCTATTTCTTACACTATCCTTATCCTAACAACGACCTCCTTATCCTATTCGGACCTCCGCTTCCGTTGTACTTTCCAGTCACTCTCTCCCCCCTCTCTCCCCCTCTCTCCCCCCTCTCTCCCCCCTCTCTCCTCTATCTCTCTCATTCTCTCTCTCATTCTCTCTCTCACAGTCTTCCTCTCTCTCACAGTCTTCCTCTCTACCCTCCTCCTTCTCATTATTTCTCTCCCTACTTTTCTCTTACTTGTTCTTCTCCTCTCTCTCTCTATCACTCTCTATCTCTCTCTCTCTCTCTCTCTATCACTCTCTCTCTCTCTCTCTATCACTCTCTCTCTCTCTCTATCACTCTCTCTCTCTCTCTATCACTCTCTCTCTTTCTCTCTCTATCACTCTCTTCCTCTTTCTCTCTCTATCACTCTCTCTCTTTCCGTACTCCTCTCTCTCTCATCTTCCCTCTCCTCTTCCACTCCCTCTTTTTCTCTCACTTTTTCCAACTCTTTCATCCACTCCTCTCCCTTTCTTTCCCTCCCTAATATCCTACCCACTGCTTCCTGCCAGTTTTCCCTTGCTTCTTCTTTTCTTCTTATGCATCCTTCCCATACATGTTCCCATGACTCCTCCTCTCTTCCATACACTCTGCATATTCTCTTTTCTTCTTCCTCCCAGTAAAGCCCCTCCCGTACTTTGTTCCCCATCCTAAACCTTATCACTCTTCGCCACCTATTCTCTGACCATCCGTTTTTCAAATACTCCGGCACTCCTTCTCCTCTAACCCTCTTATACCATTTATTATATCGTTTCTTCTATCTTTCTCTCTCTTTCCTCACCTTGTCTTTTCCTCTCTCTCTCTTCTAGAATTTCATACTCTATTTCCTCTTCCTCCCCTTCTTGCACTCCTCTTTCTCTGAAAAATCCTTTCCTCTCCTGTTCCCAGTTCCCTATTATCTTTCCTCTCCTCCATCTTTCTTTCATTTCCTCCCAGCATCTCGCTTATCTCTCCTCCCCTCCCTTCCCTTCCTTCATCCGTTCCTCAAACTTTCAAGCCCTTTTTCCCGCTCTCCTTCTCATCATTTCTCTTCCCACCTCCTCCCTTATCATATATCCTGGCGTTCTCCTATCTATTCCCATTGTCCGTCTTATAAATCTTTCATGAATTCCCTCTATCTCTTTTCTCTCCTTCCACCCCCATACCTCAGCCCCGTACCCCATCACCGTCCATACTAGTGTGTCGTACAACCATAACCTTCTCTCCCAATCCCTCCCCCACAATCTCTTCCCTATTCTCCATATCTCCCTCATCACTACCGCCGCTCTCTTACCTTTCTCCCTCACGTGCGCTTCTTGCCCACCGTTCCTCTGAAAAGTATATCTCAAATATTTAAATTCTTTTATCCCCTCTATTTTCTTTTTCTTCCATCTCCATTCCACCTTTTTTCTTCTTCCCCCTCCCCTCCTAAATCTCAATACCTTCGTCTTCTCTGTACTCAATTCCAACCCTTTCCCTTCTAGGTACCTCTCCAGTCTGCTCAGCATCACTCTTATATCCTGTTTTTCTTCTGCCAACATTACTACATCGTCTGCGTATGCCATTGTATATACCTTCCCTTCTCCCAGTTTAACCTTTCCCCACCCTCCTTTTGCCATGTGTTCCTCTAAATCCGCCATCAGGATGTTAAACAGACACGGACTTAGAGGACATCCCTGTCTTACCCCTCTCGCCGTCCAGAATTCTTTTCCCATTTTTTTTCCTATTTTCACTCTACTCCTTGTTTCTCTCAACATTTCCTCTATCCTTACTATCAACCCCTCTCTCACTCCTCTCTTCCTCAGCGACCTCACTAAGATCTCCCTGTCCACTGAGTCAAAAGCCGCCTTTATATCTACGAACATCGCCGTCACCTTGCCCCCTTTCCTTCCTACCTGTCTATTCACTATATAGTTTAAGGCGTAAATTTGGTCCACCGTTCCCATTTTTTTCCTGAATCCAGCCTGACTCCCCGCTAGTACTCCTTTCTTTTCTATTTCTCTCCTTAATCTTTCTTCTAATACCGCCGTGTAAATCTTGTTACGCCGTGTAAATCTTGTTACGGGTACAGTGACGGCATCAGGGTTACCCCTCTGTATTCCTTTATCTAATCTCCCCTTCCTTTCTTTACTATCGGAATAATTACACCCTCTTTCCACTCCTCCGGCCATCCTTCCCCCTTCCATACCCTATTACACATCTCCCATGTTCATCTCTCCACTTCCTCCCCTCCGTACTTCCACACCTCCGTACTTCCACACCTCCGTACTTCCACACCTCCGTACTTCCACACCTCGTTTAGAATCCCATCCTTCCCTATCGCTTTCCTCTCCCTCAGACCCGATATCACTCTCCTCACTTCCTCCCTCTCCAATTCTGATTCTTCCTGTTCTATCCTTCTTCCCCTCTCCCCTCTTACCACCTTTTCCTCTACTCCTCCTAACAGTCCCATAAAATACTTTTTCCACTCCTCCATTCCTATTTCCTCATTTATCCTCTTTCTTTTTCTTCTTTCCTTCCTCACTAATTCCCATACTCTTCCTTCTGTCTTTGCTTCCCCAGCCTCTCTCACCATCCTTTCTCTTTCTTGCTTTTTCTTATCTTCACACAATTCCTTATACTCTCTTTTCCTCTTTCTATATTTATTCCCTATTCCTCCCTCTCTTCTCCATCTTCTCAATTCTGCTCTTACCTCCTTTTTCTTCTCCCTACACTCCTCGTCCCACCAACCCCTTCCTCTTTCTTTCCTTCTTTCTTCCCTCCTTTCTTCCCTCCCCTCTTCTAATATTTTCCTTATCCTCTCTCCTAACTTCTTTCACTTCTTCCTGTAACCCCTTCCTTTCTCCACTCATATTTCCTAACTTATTTCTAAACCTATCTCTACCTTCTTCATCCTATACTCCCCTCTTCATTATTTTTCCCCCCTGCCTCTCTTCCCCTCCCCACCCTTTTCCTTACCCATGCAATCACTGGTTGATGGTCAGACTCCACTTCCTCCCCTATTTCCAGTCTCTCCACCCTCTCCATTACCTCTTCATCCCCTAGAATGTAGTCTATTACCGTTCCTCCCCTTCCTCCTACGTATGCATAATCCCCCTCTTCATCCCCTCTTCATCCCCTCTTATACTCCCGTTTAGTATTGACCATCCCCTCTTTTCTATACACTCCAATAGTCTTCTTCCCTCACCATTTACCTTCTTATCTTTTGATCTTCTTCCTTTCTTCCCTCCCTTCTGTTCCTCATCTCCTATCCATCCCCCATCTTCCCCCGTTCTCGCATTAAAGTCCCCTCCTATTATTGTTTTTGTTCACTCTTCTCTTTCTTCCATCCACCCCTTTACTCCTTTCAGTTTCTTTTCCATGTCCCCATTCACGTACACTCCCACTATCCTCCATCTTTCCCCTCCTATCCTTATTTTACACATCATTCTATCCTCTTCTTTTTTTTCCTCCTCTATTATTACTTCTTTCTTCACCCCCATCAGCATCCCCCCCCTTGCTCTTCCCTTCTTGTTCTTTCTTTTCGCCATCTGCACCCTCCAAATAAATTCCCTCGGTAATCCTTCTTTGACCTTCTCCCGCCCTTTCTCTTCCACCCATGTCTCCATCATTACTACCACCTCCCATCTCCTTATTCTCTCCCAAAAGTCTCTATCCTTATTCCCCACGCCGGCTATATTCCAAAAAGCTATTGTCCAAATCCCCTTTTGTTCTGACCTCTCCTTCTCTTCCCCTCCTACTATCTCTTTACCCTCCCTGTCCTTTCCAACTCCTATTCTTCCCCCTGATCCTTCCACGCTCTTCCTTCCCCGTTCTTTATCTCCTCCTCTCCCTCATCCCATCTCCTCCATTTACCATTTATTTGCATTTTTCCATATCCTACCCACACTCTCTTACCTCTTTCTCTCTCTCCTTGCTCTATTACCCACCTCATTCTTCTTTCCCTCCATGTTAAGTCATCATCTATCCTAATATCTGTCTTTCATTTCCCTTCTCTTTCTCATAATTTCTTTCTTCCTCTCTACATCATCTATTTTCACTATTGCCGTCCCTTTCTTCCCTTCCTTCTTACCTCTTATGCATCTCACCTCCTCTACTCTAGCCTCTATTTTTATCTATTTTAATACCTTCTCCACCCTCGCCCTCACCTCTTTTTCTCCCCCCTTAACTCCTCTTACTACTATATTCCTCCTTCTTTCCTCTCTTTCCTTCATCTCCATCTTTATTTATATCCCTTTAATTCTCCTCTCTATTTCTCCTCCTTTTCCCTCACCCTTTTTCTCTCCCCCTTTATCTCTACATTTCATCTCGCCATTCATTCTCTAGGGCCTCCACCCTTCCCCTCATTTTCTCTCTCCACCCTCCCGCTCTCCTCCCTTCCCTCCATCTGTCTCCTCACTATCTCCTCTATCTCCTCTCCTAGGTCTTTCATGTACCCACTTAACACCTCCCTTATCATCTCCCTATCTTTCTGCATTTTCTTCCTCTCTCTCTCCCCCTCACTCCCCTATCTCCCCCCTCTCCCCCTCACTCCCTCCATCTCCCCCCTCTCCCCCTCACTCCCTCCCTCCCCCCTCCCCCTCCCCTTCTACCCTCTCTCTCCTCTCCCCCTCTCTCCTCTCACCCCCTCTCCCCTCTCTTCCACTCTCTCTTCCTCTCTCCCCTCTCTCTCCCTTTCTCCCCTCTCTCTCATCCTCTCTCCCACTCTCCCTCCCTCCCACCCCATCTCCCTCCCTTCCTCCCCTTTTTTACGAGGGTAGGAGGAAATGCATTTACGCAGACCTGACCGTTCGTACGGCCAGGTACTGTGGGACTCGCCTCTTTGTTGCTGAAAAACGCAACGGGCCCTAACCACTAAAACCTCCTCCCTGTGCGCGACCTGACCTTTGGTTGCAAAACCGGGGAGTCCGAAGAACCGCGCGAGCATGACTTTCCAGATCTCCCCTCTCGACTCGCGCTTGCGCGCCCAACCTCCGGTAACCTGATCAAAATTTGCCTCCCCCGTTAAGACCCACCTACCCCCTCTTTACTTCTTCCCTACCCTACCATTCTCCAATAATAGACGAAACCGCCCCCTGTATGTTGTAACGTGTATGCGAGGTGTGTGTGTGGAATAATAACCCGTGTGAATGTATTTGTGGCCCTTTTCCCCTTGTCTGTACCCTACCCCCCCCCCCGAAATAAACTTCTGTGTGCTAAACGAAAGGAGCCGCGACACAAGCCGCAGAAGATACCGGCCGACAACCGCACGAACACGAACCGAAAAGACCTCCGCAAAGCGGAGCCAGGTAAGTATAACCGCAAATACTCGCGCAGGGTGAAGCCTTCCGCGAGACCAACGACTCGATGAGAAAGTGTATGTACGTGTGTGAGAATATGTGCGTGTGTATGTGTATGTGTATGTGAATGAGTGTAAATGCGTCGCACGGGTCTAACCACCGCGACTACTCAGAGTCATCCCCCCTTTGTGGAGCTAGAGGATCAGGCATACGCTCTCTCCTTCTTTCCTCCTCTTCCTTATCGCCGATGACATCCCTCGCGAATTGAAGGAACGCCGACTAGCATTCCTCGGCTTCCAGCATAGCTCCGACCAGGTAGTCCAGGGATAGAGCTTGCCCATCGGGGGTCTTTAGCTGCGTTCTCAACAAGACCCTTCTCTCCGCTCACGCGGGGCACTCCTGAATGGTATGCTCCACGGTGTCCGATGTCGCGTCGCAATGCCAGCAAGATTCGCTCGGCCGCTTGCCAATTCTGTGCAGGTAGTGGCTGAAATTACCATGTCCGGTAAACATCTGGGACAAATGCCATGCTACCCCATCTCCTCTCGAGCCATTCGTCCAGCCTGGGGCCGATCGCCCTAAGCGTGCGCAAACCCCATAGTCTGGGATTTTGGAGGTACAGCTCCCACTGCCTAACCAGGATGAGGTGCTCCGCGTTCCTTATTTCCGCGGCGTCCTCCCTCGTCCAGTCGTCCCTTCTCTTGAGGTCGTATGATCTTTCGTAGACCCTTTTCCTCAGGGCCGCGACCATATACAGCGGAGGGAGTCTCGCCAACAGGGAAACCGCGTCGCACGAGACCGTGCGATAGGCGGAAATCACCCTGATGGCCAGCGTTCGCTGAACTCGCCGCAACGATCGCTGCGCTTTCTTAGAAGCCTGAAAGGCGTCACTCCAAACAGGCGCACCGTAGAAAAGCACCGACTCTACCACTCTAGCGAAAAGTTGTCGTTTCCTCTCGCCCGGACCCCTCAGGTTGGGCATTAATCTGCCCAAGGCCCTCGTGACCTTTGCCACCTTGGTCTCTATATACGCGAAATGATCCGCAAAGGATCATCTACTGTCGATGTAGATGCCGAGATATTTCATCGACTTTCCGAGCCGGATCCTGGAGTTACCGACCAGTATACTCGGCAGGTCGTCCGGTTGAAAACGACCGTGAAAGATAACCGCCTCCGTTTTGCTGTCGGAAACTCTCAGTCCGAGCCTCTTGATCTGATGGAGCGCTCTCGCGGTCTGAACGCCAGCCGATGAGCAGCGACACCGACGTCCTCCCCCGTAGCGATGATCAGGGTGTCATCCGCGTAACAAATTACGTGACACCCTGATTCCCTGACGATTCCGAGTGTGGAATCGAAAGCGAGATTTCACAAAAGTGGGCCCAATACGGACCCCTGAGGGATTCCGGCCTTCACTTTTCTTCCGACGATCGTGCCGTCCATAACTCGATAGTCGACGAATCTATCCGACAGATAGGAGTCGATGATCCTACTGAGGTATTCAGGGACCCCCTTGTCCGCCAGGACACGCCTAATCGTTTTCCAGGGAAGCGAGTTAAACGCATTCTCAATGTCGACCCCAACCGCGATGGCTACTCCACCCTCACTAACAGCGCTCTCGATAATGGATTTCACCCTCATAATCGTGTCGCAAGTTGACAATTTTTTACGAAAACCGAATTGATTCTCCGATAGACCAGCCTCCGGGTTCATGTCCATCCAATAATTTAGGCGTTCCGCGATCACTCTCTCCAAGGTTTTACCCGTCTCGTCTAGGAGGCAGATTGGCCGGACCTTCGGCAGACTAGAATCCGAGACCTTCCCCTCTTTTGGTATCAGAACCAGATTGGCCCGTTTCCACTCCTCCGGAAACACCCCCTCGCGCAAACAGATGTTGACGCAAGCCGCGAGGCGTTGGACCATAATGTCTGGAACCTTCTTCCACAGAATGGCCTTAAAGCCATCGGGACCCGGTGCTGTGTTCCCGACAATCCTAGTACGGACGAACTGGCGGACCTCTTCCAGGGTAATGGTCCATTCGTCGTTCCAACGATGGTCCCGCTAATCGGCCGGAGCATCCCCAACGGACCCTCTCGGGAACAATCCGTCCAACAACCTATCCAAGATTTCCGGCTCGATCAACTCTATAAAACCGGGGGACGAACATCTCAGACGATTCATGACGATGCGATAAGGAAGGCCCCATGTATCCTCATCGATGATGCGGATGAGTTCCGACCAGGCCTTCGCCTTCGCCTTGCGGATAGCCCTCCTCAGCTCCTTCTTCTTCCGCCTGTAATCCTCTTCCAGTTTATCCAGAACGCTCGGACGCCTGCCATTCCTGCCCCTATTACGCCAGATCCTCCTGGCCCTGATAACCTCGGATTTCAAGCCGGCTATGTTATCGTCCCACCAGTAGGTCGTCTTCCTGGGACGCTTTCTTCCTACCTTAGGAGCCGAGGCATTGCACGCCTCTTCCATGGTCTGGTCGATCCATCGAGCGTATCCGGCCCCGGACAGATCGCCCCTCTCATCCGGGTCGTCGTGACAGGCCCAGCACAAGGACAGATCAAAAGTCGACTTATCCATCTTTTTGAGATTCCAGCAACGAGACGAGTCACCGACAACAGCAGCGCGCCTGGGACGACTCCCCACCGAGAAAGTTATGTAGATGTGGTCGGATAACGTTTCCAGGTCATTTCTGACCCTCCAATCAACAATCAGTCCGGTCGCGTCGGACGTCGTCCATGTCAGATCTACGATGGACTGACCTTGAGTCCTGACGCAAGTCGGGGAATTTCCGATATTGACGATGCGAAGATCGTAAGCCGCCGCACATTCCTCGACATACTCCCCGCGTGTATCAGTAACCGGGGAACCCCACAGCGCCGATTTCGCGTTGAAATCCCCGCACACGATCTTTTTGCCGTCGAGGTCGCGGAGAGAGTCCGACAATTCCTCCAGAAACTCCTGGAATCTGTGTACGTTTACGTTGGGAGAAACGTAGCACGACGTCAAATACACGTCGCCGCACTTGATCGTAACGTAGTGCTGGCCCCTCTTGGCAAGGAAACACGAACGCTGCAGGATTTCCGGAACCCACCTGATCGCAGACCGGCCATCGTTACTGCCGAACCAATAACTCGTGCACGGAATCGTAATCGGTTCCGCGATGACACTGATGCCGGCACCCACCTCGATCATGCTTTGCTCCATCAGATCCTGAGCAGCCCATGAATGGTTAACGTTGCACCGCAACGGACCCCTCCCTCCCTCCTTCCCCTCTCCCTCCCCCATCCCTCCCCCTCCCTCCCTCCCTCTCTCCCTCTCGACAGCTAACGGGGCTCCGGCTTAAATTTATTTTTTTTCCAAGTCTCACAAGGGTGTACGGGGTGTGCATTATCGACCAAAATTGGACTATACCAGTCGACAGGGAATCGCGACAAACGAGTTTGGGACTCATGATTTTGTTCTTTTTTTTCCTTCCCCCCCGTCCCAAGCCCCACAAGGGTGTACGGGGTGTGCATTATCGACCAAAATTGGACTACCAGTCGACAGGGAATCGCGAGAAACGAGTTTGGGACTCATGATTTTTTCCTTTTTTTCCCTTTTTTTCCCGAGTTCCACAAGGGTGTATGGGGTGTGCATTATCGACCAAAAAATTGGACTATACCAGTCGACAGGGAATCGCGACAAACGAGTTTGGGACTCATGATTTTTTTCCCTTTTTTTCCCCCCCTAAGCCCCACAAGGGTGTACGGGGTGTGCATTATCGACCAAAATTGGATTATACCAGTCGACAGGGAATCGCGAGAAACGAGTTTGGGATTCATGATTTTTTCTATTTTCCCCTTTTTTTCTAAGTCCCACAAGGGTGTACGGGGTGTGCATTATCGACCAAAATTGGACTATACCAGTCGACAGGGAATCGCGAGAAACGCGTTTTGGATCAATATATTTTGTACCCATTTTTGAAAAGTTATGTTCGGACGAAGTGTGGATTCCGGGTTAGGACGTAAAAATCCACCGACACCGAGTCAGAAGGGTGGATTCCGAGTCAGGATGGGAAGTCCACTGACACCTATTCAGGTCGGGTAGGGTTAGGTTGTGACCGGACGAGAGTTCACGGGTCAATGTAATGTTAAAAGGTTCTCCTACCTTTCACAACGGTCGCCAATTTGTTTGATCTCCAACGAATAAGATGGTTTGCGGTTCAGCTTCCAACTCCTTGGTCCAGCAGATTTTCTTTGTTCCTCGCTGCTTATCAGTTTGGCTTTGTTTCTCTGTCTTCCCTGGTCTCTCCGTTTCTCCGTAGACTCCTTGTTCCGTGGTATCGCTTTGTCTCACGTATAGATACGCTCCCTCCCTTGTGCTCGGCTCACGCCACCAACATGGCCGCCAACGGTTTTTTAGGCCCCGCCTACTTTCCTTTGTCTTCAATCTTGTTACGACGTGTCGTGTGACGCAGTTATCGTCATTCACGTTTTCACTCGTTTTTACGCGATTTTCACACGTTTTAATTAATTCCCCGCTAATTAACACGTTATTTGTCTGTTTTACGATGCCGTACAATCCGGTTCGCTGACTAAAATTCGCAGGATTTCCCGGACAACACCAGATAGATTTAGAATAGTGATAAGAGGAATTTTTCAACATTGCACAGGGATAATTAAGCACGACAGAATAGTTTAATGTAAAAATATATATTGTAAAAAATATGTTTTTCATATAAAAGCACATATGATGACTGGTGATTTTCCACAGCCGTTACAACGGTATTACGTCGTCGATATCGTTACAAGACAGTATCAGATTATCTTCCGACGCGTTAGTATATAAAACAACTTGCTCAATTACGAACGCGCGGCTGCTAGAGCTCGCAGAACTATTAATTACGCACGGATAAAATAACTACGCATTTACTAGCGTTTACGTAACACGTACTGTGCGGGACGACCAGTAAGGAAACTCCGTACGAAAAAGCCTCTTCTCCTCTCTCACCGCTCTCTTTATAGAGCGAGCCTCCTTACTCTTCGGCCTCGCTCGGCGGCTCGATGCGTACGCATGCGCCTTGCTGACAGATCGCCTTTGTTTCCATCAAACGCTTTGTCATACACATGCTCGTCTTATGGATTATATAATACAATAAAATTCGCGCCTATATCAACGCATAAAATAAAAATCTCTCTAACGCTTTCACAATAAATAAAATTAATACATTCGCGGCATTTGCGCGTCGCAAACAAACAAAGAAAAATAATACAAAGAGATATCCTTTGTTTGGCAGTCATACAAAATAAAATCGATTTTACAAAGGATCACACTTTGATTGATCTGAATACTAAAAGATGAACACAGTTCACTATCTCCGCGATAACGGAGACATCGCCAAATAAGATTTATTATCTAAAAATTTCTCCCGGACAATGGAGAGTTCGCGAGACAAAGAAACTAAACTTAAACTTCCTACTATCACAGCGGAACTTACGCTAAACAAAAGAATAAATTAAAAATATCTCCCTTCACAATGGAGACCTTGCGAACAAAGGATATAACAAAAATAGATAAATGATTATCTCCTCAGACAAAGGAGATTGCACGTAAACAAAGGAAATATAATAAAACTATTTCCAGACACAATGGAGACTGCGCATATAAAAAAAAAATAAATAAAACTATCTCCAGTCATAATAGAGATTGCGCGTAACAAAGAAAATAAATACAGTCTATCTCCAGTCGTAATGGAGATTGCGCATAACAAAGAAAATAAATACAATCTTCGAAATAACCCTCTTCAGATTACCCTGATTGTGATTTATCACAGCTCTTCGGTTCCTCGGTACTTCTTTCCTCGGCACCGGGCTCCTCCGCTGCAACGCCTTCCTCCGCTACTGTTGGCAGGCTCTCCTCCGCTGACTGCGTCGACTCTACCTCTGGCTCCTTTGCCACCGACTCCGCTCTCTGAGAAAGCTGCGTCTCCTCCATCTCGAGTTTCTCCCTGGGGTCAAGGGTCGACAAGTTAGTCGAAGCTTCCGGCTTCAAGGTTAGGTTGTGACCGGACATTCATGTGACGAGAGTTCGTTTTGGAAGCATATTCTATGTTCTCTTACTTGTTATTACGGTCGCCAGCTCGTTTTCCCTCCAACGAGCAGGGTTTTATCGTTGTTATTCCTGGATCCTTTGTCTGCCTTTGTTTCAGTGGTCCCCCTTGTTCTCCGGTTTCTCTGTTAGCTGCTTTCTTTTTCCCTGCCCGCTCTGTCTCCAACTTCCTTTGTGCTGTGAGGCCACGCCCCCTTATGACCGTTGAGACGTCACGCCACCAACCGTCTTTTAAGCCACGCCCCCTTTCCTTTGTCGGCGATCTTGTCGCGACACGTACGATGACGCAGTTAATGCGCGTCACCGTTTTTATCAAATTTTTGCACTTTTTCATTATTTTCGCGAATTCCCCGTTAATTACTTAATTCGCTTCTCTTCTTTTTCAGGACCCCGGATCGTCGTTCCCATTTTCCCAGGAGATGCCGTATGTCCAGAGGAAGACGAAAATAACAGGAAATGTCACACATGGACAGGTAATTGAATAACTCACTTTTTAATGGTAAAAAATATAAAATTAAATGTATATTTCTCTTTGGCAGTTTTACACAACATAAAATCACTGGCAATTAGTGCCGTTTCGCGGCAATCTTGCACCAGGACACCGGTATGTCCATAATACGCATATACGCAGTTCTCCGCGTATTTTTCCACACGTATATAAACTAAAATTAGCTCATACTATCACAAGAGCATGTACAGTAAATAAAAATCACTACCGGAATTGATACTAAATTAATATACTTAATACGCAGTTATGAACATTCACGCGTTCGTATATTCCTTACACGCCGAGCAAAGAACCGGAAAAGACCTCGCTACACGCTCTGCCGCCTCTCTTATAGCTGCTCCCCACTTTTGCGACACCGTTTGGCGGCTCGACGCCTGCGCATTGCTCGCGCATGCGCGTGTTTTCTCTCTCTCATGCTCACACTGGTCCTTTGTGACCATTACAAAGGACTTCATGCATACCATCTTATATCTATCGCTTTACATTCCTTTGTTCATTGTTGTAACAAAGAAAGCTATCTTATTATCTCCATAACAGGTACATGACATAGCTTACGACGTATAATGTCGCATTGTACGTTTGTTGTAAATAAAACAAAGAAAATAGTCTATACGCGTACTAAGCGCTGTCTAACAAATATGCGGAATCGCTTTGTTCGCATCGGACCAACAAATAACTTAAACCGCGTTCCACGCGTCTCGACATAAATAAACAAAACAAAATAAAAGACTCGTCGCTAAATTAAGTTCTTAATAACTAAATAAAGACGCATTGTTCGCGTTGCACAAGAAAACTTAATCTAACGTTTTATCTGCTTGGACAAAGCGTTTGTCCAAACAAAGAAAAATCTTATAAGACATATTTAAGGCTTACAGGCGGCGTTTTCTCTACCTCCCCGTTGTCTCCGGCGTTCTGTTCCTCGCCGCTGACTCTCTGCGCGGTTGTCTCGTCTTTCTGCGCCGTTGAATCATCGCGTTCCGGTTCATCCGGCTTCTTGTGCTGGATCTCCGGCTCCTCCTGCTGACTCTCCATCTGTGACAAGTTCTGAGATGGTTCCGGCAGTTCCACCAAGTCCTCCATCGTGACCAATTCCTCGGTTTTGTTGACCGGGATCATGGTCGGTGGTAAGTATGAAACTGTCGGTTTCAAGGTTAGGTTGTGACCGGACGACTGGTGAGAATTTGCATTAGACTATGCTTAATATTGGTTCTCTTACCTTTATTAACGGTCGCCAGCTTGTTTTACCGTCAACAAGCAAGGATTTCTACGTTATACTGGGCAGACGCGTGTTTTTCCTTTGTTTCCAGTGTCTCCTTTGTCTTCCTGCTCCTTTGTCTCGATGCTCCTTTGTCCCCGTCCTTCCTTGTCGGTATCTGCTATTGTTCGCGGAAGCCACGCCCCCAATCTTCCGTTGCGACGTCACGCCACCAACGGTTTTCTTAAGCCCCGCCCACAACCTTTGTTCTCGGCGAACTTGTCGTGACGTGTGCAAAAACCGTTACACGCTACGCAGTTAGTAACATACGTATTTTCTCGCGCGTGAATGATTTTTCTTGCTAATTTAGGCTTTCTAATTATTCCAGGACACTGCACAATCACTAATGAGTATCCCAAAACACCAGGATATGCCGGATTCCTTCTCGGCAGTGGAATTTTCCAGGGAATTGACATCCAAGGACACAGGTAAGTGAAAACACTCGTTTTAACTTCTTTTTTTAAGAAAATATAAATAATTAATACTTTATTATTAATATTACACTGTATTCGTCACTCTGACGCGGAATCGATATTCGATTATAATTACACGACTTATACATGCCCGTAAACCGACTTTCTCTCAGTTGTTCTAACTCTCTTCGAGCCCGAGAGGAAAAAGCCTCGAATGGCGCTCCGTCCGTTCTTATATAGCCTGTTTCCCCCACTATTTCTCTATCGCTCGGCGGCTCGACGCCGTCGCTGTGCGCCGCGCATGCGCAAACCATGCATACGCTCATCCTTTGTACTACAGTGCTTTGTACTTGTAATATGCCCGTAACAATGGGCAAACGGATAAATAATATCAGTTTCGTGTTTTTTCGCTCACACGCTGAATAAACAATAAAATAGGACAATAAATATCTATTTATTTCGGACTAGATATCCGTACAACGGAAAATAAACTTTTTACGTATTTCTGGCACAAAGGGCCATTGTCCCAGACAAAGGAACTTTGTCGTAACAACAGAAAAACATAGTTAATAAAATTACGGACGATAACTTACGTCCAAACAAAGAGATGAGTAATTGCAAACAAAGACTTGGACGATAAAGTGCGTCCACACACTGGGAATAGCCCATACCTTATCACTGGACTATGTGACAAAACAAAACAAACCCTGGACAATATTTCACGTCCGTACACATAGGTAATAATAAAACAAAACTTAACGCTACTTTTGAACGTTTCGGACAATCACATATATTTGCCCGAACAAAGAACTAACTTATAGTCTGTATTTCAGGATTACCGCAGCCTGCTGCTCCTGTTCCCCTTGCTCAGGAACGGTCTTCTCGGCGATGTCAGCGTCGTCGATACTCTGGCTGTCGTCCTCTCTCTGCTGGCTCGGACTCGCCTCCGTTGTTTCGTCCGGTACCTCCTCCGGCCGCTCTGACTCCGTCTCCATTGGTGCCTGCGAGGCCTCCGGGACTTCGACGATCTCCTCCATCGCGGTAAGTTCGGCTGGGATCATCGGTGGCGGTTCTGCTGAAACCACCGGTTTCAAGGTTGTGACCGGACAATGTAAGGCGAGAGCACGATTTAGTTTATAATTTATCGGTTCTCCTACCTTTTATAACGGTCGCCAGCTTATTTGACCCTTAATAAGCAAGGTATTACTCGATTGTAGCTTCCTTCCTTTGTTAAAAGCCCCTCTCCTTTGTTAGAAGCACCTCTTCTTTGTTCGAAGCACCCCTCTTTTGTTAGAAGCACCTCTCCTTTGTTGGAAGCACCTCTCCTTTGTTCCTTTGTTAGCAGCACTACTCCTTTGTTCCTTTGTTAGCAGCACCACTCCTTTGTTCCTTTGTTAGCAGCACTACTTCTTTGTTCCTTTGTTAGCAGCACCACTCCTTTGTTCCTTTGTTTCAGGAACGTTCTTTATTTCCACTTGGTCACGCCCCTTCCCTTGTTCCGGATCACGCGACGAGCGGAAAGTTTTAGCCACGCCCCCGATCCTTTGTTCCGGATCACGCGATGAGTGGAAAGTTTTAGCCACGCCCCCAAGTCCTTTGTCCCGGATCACGCGCTGCCAACGGTAATTTAGACCACGCCTCTTTCCTTTGTTACGTGCTATTCTACTGCGTCACGCATCAACGGTTTTTACGTCCCGACACGTCTTTCCTCGCGTTTTTTCCCTTCCGCTTACTTTCCCCACTAATTAATATTATTCTTACTTGTTACAGAGTCTCGGATCTTCGTCTTCGTCCACCAGGAGTCATCGGACTGCTATAAGAACAGGGATTTCTGAGGAATTTTTATATTCACAGATAGGTAATTCAACACTCACTGTTTTATATTAAAATATAAAAGTTTATTAATATATTTTATAATTATTAAAATATATTATCACAGCTTTTTCTTTAGATTCGCACTAGGATATCGCTACGGGCATCGATATCGCGCGCACACGTATCCACGCACATACATACTCTCCGACGCGTCAACGGATACACCCTAATTACAGGATTTATTATTAGAATACATTAAAAACGCACTTATGCGTAATTGCGCACTCGACTAAATTCACGCGCCCGCAACCGATTATACTTCGCGTCTCACACGACAGTCACGGAAAGCTGAGCGGAAGTCCAGAGAGAGCTCTTCATGCACGCACGCCCCTTTTATACCGGTTCCCCACTCTTTTACTCAGCGTCGAACGGCGGATCGACGCGTGCGCACTCGCTCATCTGTCTTTCTTTTATTCGACATAACAAAGGAAAACGCCATACAAAAGAAACAGGATTATAAAACACGCGTTTGTCGCGCTAATAAAACAATGCGCGAGTATCTCGCTTACAAAACAAAGAAACTAAATTAGAATTGATCCACTCGCACAATCATGCCTAAAACAAAACATTCGGGAACAAAGACCACACTCAAACAAAGCCATTCGTTCGCACAATGGAACACGCGTTCCAATGCTTCGGCTACTCAATTCAAGCGCGATAGTACTCTATTCGCGTAACGCGAAATCTTATTGATAGGATGCATAATTGCGCTTTGTTCACTTAGTTAACAAAGAAATTACAATTACGACTTACTAGGATTGTCGCTAAACAATGAAAACAACAAAAAAAACTATCCGCAACTTAACAATGGCTTTTTTGCCAAACAAAGACAAACAAAAGAAATCGCTCCGCGACTAACGTAGACTATCGCTACATAATAGAACAAAAATAAATACTAACGCGACTGACTAACGATGTCGCTAAACAAAAGAAAATAAACTAAACACTATTGCAACAGACTAACGATGTCGCAAAACAAAGGAAAATACACTAATTAGTATCGCGACTAAACATAATTGTCGCTAAACAAAAAACCAACGAAACAAACAATAACCTTAGCATCTCCTACTCTGATGCTTCTTGGCTGGCCGCCGGAACCGTCTCCTCCCTTGATTCGGTCGTCCGCTCCTCCGCAGACTGCGTGGGTCGACTTTCCGTTGAACCGCCGCATCGCCCGTCTCCGGTTTACCCGGATCCACCTCCGGCTCCTCCGTCGTCGGAACCGACCTCTGAGTCAACGCCGTCTCCTCCATGTCTCGAACCTCGGTCCTGGAAGATGGGTCGCTGGTCAGGCTGGCTGAAGCCTCCGGCTTCAAGGTTGTGACCGACAATTGTCAACGAGAGTTCACGGTAAGTTAACTTAATAGGTTCTCCTACCTTTAAAATACGGTCGCCAGACTGTTTAGCCGCCAACAGTCAAGGTTCTGACACCAGAAAACTTCCTCGCCCTTGTTACGGCGTCGTCGCTTTGTTCCGGGCTGTTGACCCGTTGTTCCTTTGTCTCCAACGTTGTTCCTTTGTCTCCAATGCTGACCCGTTGTTTCTCTTACACTCGAAGTTGACCCATTGTCTCGAAGCTGACCTGTTGTTCCCGACCTGACCTTTGTCCTTAGGTCCTTTGTCTTCATAGGCCACGCCCTCTTCCTCTCTTTCGATGTCACGTTACCTAGATGGCGCCCAATCAGAATAGGCCACGCCCACTCGCCTTTGTTTTTACTCAACTGTGTCACCGCTCGGCTGATGCAATAACCGTCACTGTTGTTAGGTCACGCCCACTTCTTTGTTCCTACTCAACTGTGTCACAAATTGGATGACGCAATAACCGTCACTATTGCGTTTTTTCACTTTCCACTCGTTTTTCCTCGCGTTTTTCATCATCGGCCGATAATTCCCGTTAATTAACTTTATCCTTTCTGTTTCAGGATGCCGTTTTTCCACGGGTAGCTGCACCAGGACACTGGATTTCACCGTACGACACCTTCTACGCGGAATTCTCAGGAATTTGGTTATATCGCCGTTAGGTAAGTAACTCAAACACTTTTATATTTAAATATAATGTAAAAATATATTTATTTAAAATATATTTAGTTATAATGCCGCTTAATCGCAATTTATGACGTCCGGTTGGTTTTATCGCGCAGTTAACACAAAACTCCAAAGTATAACAATATTTACGCGATACCGAACTATCATTAACATTAAAACAATAGTAAGTAATCGTTATTGCGCGTCTACGCGTTACTACGCAATCGAACGCACGATTTGACAGTACTGAGCTTATCGTTCTTCTCGTATTGAGTCTCCGTGACGAAAATGCTCTCTCCGCTTCTCCGCACGCCGTTATATATCCTTATCCCTGCTTCTCGTCCGCCGCACGCCGGCTCGGCGCATGCCGGCTCGGCGCATGCGCAGCGACTCTGCGCATACGTAACGCATGGCGCATGCGCAGACTCTTTGTTCGTCTCCAACAAAGGGTCTTTGTTTCTATAACAAAGAGAATAAAGTCATGTTCGCTTTTCGATTCGCCCGATTCACAAAGTAATACTGCTTTTTGGTATATATAAAAAAGGAAGTAATAATATACAAACTAAAAACGCTTTATATCGCAAAATAAAATTATACAATAAATATTGACACTAGTTTACATAAAATAAAATAAAATAATTTGTGTAACAGAACAAAATAAAATAAAGTTTCTGGATCATTGACTAGCATCAATCAACTTAAAATCAACTAACTTATATCTAATTTCCAAAGGATCAGTCACTCCTTTGTGTCGTTGCCATCGTTGAGCGCCTGAGTTGCCTCAATGGCTTGCTGAGGCTCTTCCTCCATTGGCTCCATCCAGGCGATGACCTCCTCGAGCCGGATGACGTTTCCGGTCATCACTGGGTCGAATACCGGGATCAGCTCCTGCTTTTCCATCTCCTTGTTTGGCCCTTCCAAGGCCATCTCGTCCGCCGCAGGTGGACTATTTTTCGGTTTGTCCGGCTGATCTCCCATCTTTAAGGAATATTTAAGTGTGGTCACGTTTGGTTCGGTTTGAGCCTCCGGCTTCAAGGTTAGGTTGTGACCGGACGAGAGTTCACGGGTTAAGATAAATCTATAAGGTTCTCCTACCTTTCACAACGGTCGCCAATTCGTTTAACCTCCAACGAATAAGGTGGTCTACGGTCGAGCTTCCAACTCCTTCCGCCTGGTTGTTTCCTTTGTTCCTCGCCGCTCATACGTCTGGCTTTGTCTTCTATCGCTTCCTTGTCCCTTTGTTTGGCGTAGCTTCCTTGTCTCGCGATGGTCATGCCCCCTTTCTTTGTTTCAATACCACGCCATCAATATGGCCGCCAACGGTTTTTTAGGATCCGCCCACTAGCCTTTGTTCTTAAACCTGTTACGACGTGTCGTGTAACGCAGTAACCGCCACTCGTCAAAATTATCACTTTTCCGCGATTTACGTGTTCCCCGAGATTCTCCCTGCTAATTACACGTCTATTACTTTTCCCAGGATTCTGTTTATGCCGGATCTTCGCCCAAAACCATCAGAACTTTCCGGACAACACCTGTGGTAACGACGTCGAGAGGGATTTTTCGGAATCACTGAAGGATAATCACTCACTACACAGAATTTTGTTAATAAAAAATATATATTTTAAAATAAATATATTTAAACATATATAAATATATATATATATATATTTGGCTATTCTTCACAGCATACAACGCTCGCGTCGTTTTATCGCGATATTTACGACTAATCATTATATCAGTCTCGCCTTTACGCTTATCACAACGTTTAATTATAATGCTAGATGTTATTATTTAACGACTAGTCACGCATGTACTTCTACTACGCACTACTTTTCGAATTACGCAGTTATATAGTTATTCGCGACGTACGCGGACTACTTGCTACCGGGACTAAAAATGACCAAGATTGAACACGCTAATATAAATTGAGAAAAAGACTCGATCTAAAACGACACGTAAACTCTGCGGCGTCGTACCAGATCCGCGAGAAAGTAGAAACTACGCAACGGTAGCAGGTCTCGCGCGAAATCACCGAGATCACTCTATGTATATAGTATATCAAAAATTTATATCATCGGAAGGCGATACATTCTCTGGTCATAGCATAATGCACGATGTTGACGCTTATCCGTCTATCTATATATATATATATGTGTGTGGCTTATCACGATAATCAGTCTCATATGTTTCGCGTAGCGTAAACTTTGCACCGGCTTATATCCTACGTAACAACCATACAGGAATAACCCGTCTAAACTATAAAATACATATATCAAAACGATTTCATAAATAAAACTATATCCAAACAAACGGATTCCATAATGATAATAGTAATAATGTTGTAAACTGTGTAAAAAAACAAATGATACCGCTACGCTGTAGACAACCGTCGATACGTCGTAACAAACTAAAAGCTCTTTCCTGTTATATCGCTGCGAACTGTCAGCACCACACGCCTGTCAACGCCCTGGTTAGCGTCGACTGCTCGACGCCGCTGCAAGATCCGGATCGCGGATCACAAACGATCCACGACGACGCGCGGCTGGTCCTCGCCGTGCTGCTGCTGCCGCTTCTCCGCGCGCACCTTCCCGGAGTCCAGGCTCGTCCCGTCGCCGGTCGCGGCGGGTAAGGTCGATGCGGCCTCCGGTCGCAAGGTTGTGACCGGACGTGAAAGAATCAAGTATAATTTACGCCTTTCATCGGCAATAAATGTATTCCGTCGCGACTTTTCGCGGGAATTTTATAGAATATGCGAATATGCAAGTTTCGTGAGGCTCTCTCACCTGGAATAATTATCACGGTCGCCAGCCCGTTTTACCCTCCAACAGGCAAGGTAGAGTAATGAGTAAGAAGCTCGCAGCTTCCGGTGAGTATCCTCCGGGCCTTCCTCGTCGAGTCCGCTCTCGCTGCCGGATCCGGAGGACAAGGAGGAGACGCCTGCTCCCTTTTCGTCGAGTCCTTCCGCCTACGTCGGATTACGGTGCGACTAAAGAACTCTCGGATAGATATCACAAAGTTTATTAGTTTCACCAGAAACAGTTCCCGTAGAATTACAAAATTTTTACAAAAGTTCCCGTAAGATATCGCGAGCACGGTCGCCTCTGAGCGGGCACGATCCGAGTGCGTTCATTAACAATTGCCTTCGTTCGCGTCGCGGGCGAGAAGCTTTTGCTTGACTTACGATTACCACGGCGAGGAACGACGTAAAACTTCGTCTTTTAATGTGGCGCGAGTCACCGATTGGACGATACGGCACTTTCGCGAGGAGCTATGTAAAACTTCGCGTTTTTAACAAAGACCGCCAGGCCGACTCTCTTCGGACACGCCCCGACTGACCGAACTACTTCAGCGAATAACGAGGACGTCGGTCCCCGGGCCGACGTGTTACCTTGTGCGGTTTTCAACTCCGACTGACCACGAGAAGTGGGCTCGGCTCTCGCTCATGGGATCGCGCGATCTCTCCCACTACTCCGATCTCGATGCGCGCGACCGTTCTCCCCACTACGGGGCACGTGACGTCAAGACACGCGATGTTGACCCGGTAATGTCAACCCTGACCCGCACCCGGTCAACCCACATCCGATCGCCCACTCTCGACCCCGACCACGTTGATCTTTGTTTTACATTTGCTAAGTGTTCCAACTCGTTACAATGTTTTCTTCTTTCTATACTATTGATTCGTGGAACAAGGATCAAGAGGAATCGCAAAAGCAATTATCTGAGGTAGATAAAATATAAATCGAACAATTCATTCTTAATGTCGGTCAATAAAAATCAAAAGAAGGAGTCGAGTGGCGGTGAGACGATCACCGATTACATTATGCGCCCGAAACAAAACGAAGTACGCGTGCCGAACGATAAATAAATAAACTCGATTCGAATAAAGAAAAGCACGGCTCGCGCGACGATGTACGCATCCTAAGAGAAAGTATAATAAGTAAAATACGCGACGCTCGAGGAATCCGCACACGGCCACACGAGCGAACTAAACACGTGTATAAATCATCATATATATGTATTTCGATAAAATAAATAAATATAAAGTATTCCCCGCCAAACATACATACATATGAATTCCGCGCACTGGTCGGACTAGCGACATCGAAGCGTTCGGTAAATAAAATATCAACATAAACTCATAGGCGTAAAACAATATCCGCGCTCAAAGATCCAGTCTCGAAATAATATACGGTTAAATAAATAGAATAATTCGATAATAATACATAAATATAAAATAAAGAACTTGCGCGAAACAAAAATCGAAACTTATTCGTAGGAATAGCTATATATACATGAATCTCGATAGTTTTATTCAGGTACGTGAGATTCAAGCTACGCTCTATAACGATAAATAACTATGTATCAAAACTAATGTGATTACGCGTCTAATGTAATAAAACAAACTATCCTAATGTGTTCTATACATCGTGTCGCGCCTTATCGACTAAGGACGACAACGAGCGCGTTCTAACGCCGCGGATGGAAAGACGTCAAATCCGGTCCACGACGACTCGTAGCTGTTCCTCGGCGCCTGCCTGCCGACGCCGGTTAGTCCGGGATTCCTCGACGTCCCGGTTAGTTCTGCCGCCACCACGAGGGGTAGATGTCGGTGCAACCTCAGGTTGCATTAGGTTGTAACCGGACATTCGAGGTCAAGAGTGTCACACTTAATTATTAATAGGTCCTCCTACCTTTATTTACGGTCGCCAGCTTGTTTAACCGTTCCACAAGCAAGGTCCTACGCCGCTGGATGGCCGTTATACCCTTTCCACGCAGCCTCCTTTGTCTCGAGTCACGCCACCAAGATGGCCGCCCGACACGTTCGGACTTGTCGGGATGACGCAATCTACTGCGTCGTTGTCTCAACGGAATTTTCCATTGTTCCCACGTCCTACTAACGGTTTTTCTTCTTTTTTCAGGTTCCCCGTCGTCGCGAATCACCACCAGGATGCAGTGACCTCCGGCAGACAGTCCAGAACACCGAATAGCAAACACCGTGTCCACCACAAAGGTAAGTATCGACGCAATGTCGAGCACACGATTCCCGTATACGGATATCAATCGCATGAATGTTTTTTAGGTCCGTTCCTTCCAAGGATATCCAGAAGACCAAGGAAAGTACACCAGGTAAAATAAAGTTCACTTTGTTTGATTGAAAAAAATATAAAATATAAATATATTTTTGGTTAATATATGTTCAATCTTTACAACAAACAGAACTGTTAAATCACAAAGTCGCGCAGTTACGCCCGCGTCGCGGAATTCCCTCACTAAGTATCTACGCGTCGTCACGTACTTTGTAGGAAAAGCCCGATAGCTCTTTATCACACGCTCGCAGTACCATCACTCGAAAAGAGCTCGGAGAGAACTCACGTCCAGTCGCTCGCATCGCCCTTTATATGTGTCCCCACTCCTGGGCTTCCCCCACTCTCTCGCCCAACTTCGGCGCTTGACGCTTGCGCGTTGCGCCGCTGCACGGACTTAGGTCTAACTATCATACAAGTCTATACAGTAACCTTAATTCATAATAGCTGGACAAAATCACCCATTTGACGGGTTTACAAATCAAATAATACTTGTTTAACAAAAAATAAATAATCCAAAATGTAAAGTGCAAATGCCTTTGCCAAAAATGTAACTCGGTACTTATAACTATCTGCACCTTTCTGCACCTACGCTTTTCATCAGCGTAAAATAATCAAAACCATCCGCCGTCGATGTTCTACCTACTTTAGGCGCAAAATAAACTAATGACCTGATACCAAACGAAATAAACTTAAATCGTATTCTACCCTTATCTTTACCGGGTATCGCAAAAATGAAATGATACTTATAATGCCATATCATACGGCTTGTCAGATGAAACAATAATAAAATAAACCAAAAGTGTAATGAAAATTGGTAAAGTGCAGTTATCTTACTAGTGTGCATATGTGCACTTCCTGCATTTTTGGTGCTTTCGCGTACTACGCGAATTTCCTTTACGTCCGTGTTGTTTAGTAGGCCTCTTCCGAGTCCAACGGCACCAAAATCCTCTTGGTTACCCGTTTCCCCTCTGGGCCGCATTCCACCACTCTGCTCACGGATTTGTAGCGCACCGGCTCTCCGGTGCTGCTGCCATTGACGCGTCCTTCCCCAGATGTACCAGGCGCGGGACTCAGCGGTGCAGCCTCCGGCTGCAAGGTTAGGTTGTAACCGGACATACGAGGTCAAGAGTTTACAAAATACTAATTATAGGTTCTCCTACCTTATTATACGGTCGCCAGCTTGTTTTTTTCCAACCCTCAAGCAAGGTTCTACGCCGCGGGATGACCGTTACGCCCCCTCCACGCAGCTTCCTTTGTCTCGTTCGCCGCGTCACCAAGATGGCCGCCGACACGTTCAGACTTGTTAGGATGACGCAATCAATTGCGTCGCTACTTCCTCACCAAGACCCTTTGTTCTTTCGACTTATTAACGGTTTTCTTTCTTCTTTTTACAGGTTCCCCGTCTCCAGCGATCACCACCAGGATGCCGATGCCACCAGCAGACAGTTCGAAACACCGAAGAATCGACCAGAGATCGTCGCAAAGGTAAGTACCGATAATACCACTTTTTCGGACAGATATTAATCGGATAATTATTTTTCAGGCCTGTCCCATTCCCAAACTACTCAGGATTCACAGGTAAGTTGGCCAGGTAAAGAAATTAAAGTTCACTTTGATTGATTTTAAAATATATAAAAATATATAAATATATTTTGTTGTATATATATGTATAAAAAACCATTACAAAGTTTACACCATCACACGCGATTACGTTCGCGTCACGGAACTAATAATACAAATACTTTATTTACGCAGTTTCAATATTAGCGCGGGCTCGACTACGATTCCGCGTAAGTCAAGAACACAGGAAAAGCAAGTGCACACAGTCCACGTCCAGTCGCTCGCACCGCTTCTTATACCATTATCCCCACTCTGTGGCTTTCCCCCACTCTCGCATCCATCTTCGGCGCTTGACGCATGCGCGTTGCGCCGCCGCACGGACTTAGGTATACACGCATGGTACATATATCTATAGCACCTCTCTTGTACAATAAGTAAATCAAACACCCTGTTTTAAGGGTTTACAAATAACATAAAATCTCCTTTTTATAAAATAAACGCTCCACGGTACAAAGTGTAGGTACTTATACAAAAAGTGCACCTTAATACCTATACTCATCTGCACCTTTCTACACTTCTGTAGAATCTTAACGCGTAAGTGATTAAAATAACTCGCCAGCGGTGTTAACCTTACATAAGGCGAAAAATAACCAAACAACCATAAACAAAATTGAATCATTAACTACCCTTGACTCTACCGGGTAACGAAAAACTAAAGTCTACTAAGTCGTACCATATCGCATGGCTTGTCAAACAAAATTGATAATGAAATAAAATAAAAGTGTAACGAAAAGAAAGAAAGTGCATTTAAATTATACTTGTGCAAACGTGCACCTTCTGCACTTTTTATATTTTCGCGTTCTACGCGACTTCCCACCTTATATGGGTTGTTCATCCAGGTCGACCGGGCAGTCCAATGGCACCAGGATCCGCTTCGCTACCAGTTTCCCCTCTGGGCCGCACTCCACCAGTCTAGTCACCGACTTATACCTGACCGGCTCTCCGGTGCTGCTCTCGTCGTCGCGTCCTTCCCCAGATGTTCCGGGTCGAGGACTCAGCGGTGCAGCCTCCGGCTGCAAGGTTAGGTTAGGGTTATATCTGTTTTAACAATTTTTGGTTTTTAGTTAGCAACGTAGGGTCGTTGCACAAAGTTGCCCCAATTTATCGCAACAGGTCCCATCTCGATTCGAGCTTCCGTTGCTGAGATATTTGGAACTTTAACCCTTCGAAATCGGTTTTTTCGAAATATCTCCCGAACGAGTAGAGCTACGGATTCCAATGTCCTATGACGGATGGATGCACAAGTCGAGACCTATCAGTGGAGAATTCAACCATCCTCCTAGGTGGCATCGTTTCGGAGATACAGCGAGGCAAATTTCGAGAAAAGTGAATATCTCGGAAACGGCGGGTCCTAGGGGGTCCGGGTACGGGAGCATTCTTGTCGAGACGAACAATGAGGCCCCTATACTCCAACCCCGTAGGACTCACCGTTTTGAAGTTAGGAATTATTTTATTTTCCAAGGGAGTACGGGACTTTGGAAATGGACCAAAATTGGACTATATCAGTCGATAGGGAATCGCGTTAAACGCGTTTTGGACCCATGATTTTTTTTGATTTTTGTAAAATTTCTTTTCTCCAAGTCCCACAGGGGTGTACGGGGTGCGGACAATCGACCAAAATTGGACCATAGCAGTCGATAGAGAATCGAAAATAAAGCATTTTGGAACCATAATTTTTTCGATTTTTGAATTTTTTTTTTGTTTTACAGGGGTGTACGGGGTGCGGATAATCGACCAAAATTGACCTATTCCAATCGATAGAGAATCGAGAATTATGCATTTCGGACTCATATTTTTTTTATTTTATATTTGTTTTTGAATTTTTTTTCAAGTCCCACAGGGGTGTACGGGGTGCGGACAATCGACCAAAATTAAACTATACCAGTCGATAGGGAATAGCGATAAACGCGTTTGGGACTTATGATTAAAAAAATTTTTTTTTTTGAAATTTTTCTGTCCGATACGGGGTTTTCGGAAATCGATTCAAATAAGTATAGGGTCAGTCGACAGAGAAACGAAAGTAGGGCATTCTGGTCATATAATTTTTTTTAGGAATTGTATTTTTAAAAAAAATTTTCTAAGTTTTTGACTCCTCAAAAAGTGGCTAAAAATGAAGGTGTTAAAAAAATTTGAACTATCCACGGAATGTATAGGGGAGTTCGGGGGGGCGAAGCCCCCCGATGGGAGTTAAGAGGCTTCGCCCCCCAGTACGCGGTATCGGTGCAGGTGGGTAAGGGGCGAAGCCCCTCCCCCCTTCTATGACAAAGAAACAGTTAATGTTAAAAATAGTGTTAACAAAACATTGGATTTAAATTTGTCAGTATTTATAACATATCTCATTCCGTAGCATCGGTAATACAAGAAAAGGCATTTGCATCTGTCGAACAATTGCTCTCATTATAATAAACAACTGTTTTCATAATAGAAAAACGAGTAGTGGTTAAAGTGGGTGAAGGTTTCTGCTAATAAATGAATGCAATTACAGAAATTATTAAAGTTAGTCGTTTTTTGTAAATTCTTTCCGATAGGAAATATTAGTAAGAAAGGTGTATGTACATATGTATGTGAGATACATCTTCTTTATTAGAGTGATCTCTTGGTTTTTGAAAATGTCGAATGCACTTTCCTTTTTCATTTATCGAACTATTTGGTGAGAATAGGCCCCTTATATAAAGGAAGGCCCATGATTTTTTTTCCAAGTCCCACAAAGGTGTACGGAGTGTGCATTATTGGCCACAATTGGACTATACCAGTCGACAGGGAGTAGCGAGAAACGTGTTTGGGACCCATGATTTTTTTTTGATTTTTGATTTTTTCAAGTTTATCGATTCAGACGAATAAGTGTAAAATTATTTTAAGTTCTCGACCCCTCCAAAAGTGCCCGAAAACGAGAGCGTCGAAAAAATCCGAATTACAAACGTATATACAAAATCACGGGGATTTTGGCGCGCACGCAAGGGGGGGTTCGGGGGGCAAAGCCCTCCCGATGGGGGTTGGGGGCGAAGCCCCCCAGTGGCCCAGTACGGGCGCAGGCGGTAAGGGGGTGCAGGGGGGAGGGGCGGAGCCCTTCCCCCGCCTATGATAACGTAACAGTCGATTGCAGAAGAAGAGAGAGGAAGAAGCACCTTGTGAATAGTGTCTCGAGTGTCGTTATCGGTCATAATTCTGAAAACGAGGACGATCGGTTGTATACGGAAAACGAAAAAGGTTCGTTATTTCGTACTTATCACGGATGGATCCTGACCCGAGCGGAGACCTACAAGTTCTATCTTATATTTCATCTTCGTAGAATTCAACGTTTTGGAGATGGAGGCATTATACACTTTCGTAAAAATGGATTTTTTACAAAAATAAAGGAAACGGTGGGTTCTATTGACGTAATATATAAAATGGAAGGTTTTTCCATGAATTAGAAGCCGGAGCCCCGTTGGCTGTCAAGAGAGAGAGAGAGGGGGGGGAGAGAGAGAGAAGGAGAGAGAGAGAGAGAGAGGGGGAGGGAGAGAGAGAGAGAGAGAGAGAGAGAGAGAGAGAGAGAGAGAGAGAGAGAGAGAGAAAGAGAGAGAGAGAGAGAGAATATTAAGCGGCGGTCTCGACGTTGCCCGACTCTCACCACGTGGAGGTGGAGACGGCGCGTGACGACTCTTTCGGTCGCGAGATTCGTCTTTAGAGAGTCTCTATTTACTCGCACATTTATTCGTCGCACAGACACACGCAGACACACACACAGTTGCACAAGAATATTCGCGCAAAGAATTTCGTTTTATAAAAATTGAGTTAAACTTAAAAATAAAACTAAATAAACTGTTTACACACACACGCATAATGACACAAGGACATTTGCGTAATGGGTTTCGTTTTATATAAATTCAGTCATACTTAAAAATAAAACTAAAATTAAAACTAAATAAACTTTTTGAGTTTCTTGTTGTGTTCTTTGTGGTTGGCGTTAAAAACGCGCGATCCCAATCCTCGGGCTAGTTGTTTAACTCTATCTCTCATTATCCTGAGAGTAAAATTAGAAAAGAGAGGCTTATTTTTCTCTCGCAATATTGTCCATAATTTTAAGTTATTAATTCTTTCAATTTTTAAAGCGTGTTTGATCAATTCTTCGTCATATTGATCGGTGAATTTGACCACTTTCTGTACACGGATTTTGGATCTTTTTGGTTTATTCGTGTTGGACGAAGAGACGGACGCGATCTCAGCATAATCTATCATGTACCGTTGTTTAACATTGAGACGAGACGACCTGCGAGAAGGATGGGAACTTGTCTTGGACAATATGCTTGGAGCACGTTCGGAGTTTTTTGTTTGGTTCTCAGGTTTTGTCCATTCCTTCCCTCTCTTTTTGGTCGCGATCGAAATTGTGTCGTCTTCGTGTTCGCGTTTATTACGAACCTGTCTTTTTGGCAATAGTGCAGGTTCTATGTACGGCACTTGGAGCAGTGCGGAATCGCGTACACTAATTTGTCACTCTGGCCGTCGTTCGATTTCAAAATTGCAACACTTATGAGGTTTTTCGCGAAGGGGGACGACGGACGATTCGACTCGGGAACAACGTTGTTGGCGGACTTGATGTAATCGGCGACGATGTTGAGCGACGTCTTCTCGCTGGCCGTTCGTTGCGACGATATCGCCGTTTGATACCCGGACGAATGTGTGCGACGAGACTTTGCGACGGTTGAATCGTTCATCTCGGCTTTATCGTCGTTGTTGTCCGCGGCTGTCGCGGACGATGACGACGACGACAAAACGATTCTCTTGCGTTTGTTGCTCCTCTTTTTTCGTAGTTTGGCGAGTCGCATTTTCTCGCGCGCGAGTTGCACCGTTAGTTGTTCGCCGGTTGACAAAATGGCGTTTTCGCCATGTTTCACAACTACCCAATGGTCGATCGACGTGAAAGTTGTTGCTCACTGTACGGTGTAGTTGCTGAAAGAACGTGGAACCGTTATCCGGGCGAACGCTAGAACGCGCCACTTTGGCAAAGGTCGAGACGGGATCTAGCGCGATCGCGCGAGTCACGAAATCTGCTTGCACGGCGCGTATGATTCTTACTTTACATTGCGCCGGTTCGTATCGGCTAAATGCGCTAAGAAATCGCTCTATCGTAAAGGACGATTCGTAATTGTGCGCGAATAACGCGACGGTCTTGGCCATGTCGATAGAATCGAGGGTCCTGCGATCGAGAAAGCATTGCGTGTACGCCCACGTGGCGTAACACGTTACAAGATACCTTTTACGCGTTGAGAGACGTGTTGTATTACGATGGCATATATCGTTGGACGGCGCGCAAATGACGAACGGCGGTTGCGATTTCGTAGGATAAAGAGGACGCGTACAGAGGTATGTTGTCATATTCGTCATCTTTCTTACTCGTCGAAATGTCCTTTAACGCTTTAAGACGAACGATGCCGCCGACGACCGAAGAGGCCTCGCTGCCGTTCAGGAACATGAACCGCAGTTCCGCGTAGTTGTAAGCGGTGTTACGACCGTGTACAAAGTACATGATCCTGAATTCGGCTGCCGTGGCTTGAGCGACCACTTGGCGCGGTATCCACGCGTACGACGCGTATAAATTGTCGCAATCGAGCGTCTTTCTTAGAAATTTAATGTCGAGCCCTATCATCTGGTTGAAGTGACGCTGCCAGTACGATAGGCGATAAATGAGGCGCCGTTCTATTCGCGTTAATAGACAAAGCTCTGAGTCGTCGAAGACGGTCAAATCTCGAATGGCGTCGGCGAGATTTTCCACTCGCGTGCGATCGAACGTGAACACTTCTTCTATACGCAGCAAGTGTCCGCGTCTTACATAATTGTCGCAGTACGACGTTAAATCGCGAACGTACTGTTTCGTCAACTCGGCCAACTCGGCCAACTCGGCCAACTTGGTCATTGTCTTGGATCCTTCGGCGTAACCGCGAGAAATTAAATAAGCCGCGACAAAGGTTGAATCAGATGGTCGCGCCATTTTTGCCGCGGAGCTGTAAACTTGCGCGTAGGTAATCGCGTGATTTTTCGCCGACGGCGAAGCGTGTCGTCTAAAATAACCATAGTCGGCAAGAAATCCCGTTCTATAACAGTCGATCTTACCGACTATGTTGATGGAGTCTCGAAACAACGCGATGAGGGAATCGTCTCCTAGACCGTTCAATTTTACAAGCAGCACGTCGCTGTACTCGTCGTCGTCGCCGCATCGCAGCACGTCCGCGCGATGTATTTGCAATACATCGACGTGAGGATGATTTATTCGTATTATATTTTCGAGAAGAGCGCGAGCCAACCTCTCCTCTAAACGAATACCGTGTTGAATTATATAAAATTTAACGCAGGTCATGCCGCAAGTCTTGAGCAGGCTTTTATTTTCCAAGACGTATGTCAAGTATTGCGCGAAATTTCAAAAATCCCGTTGAAACACGGTATACGATCGTTTCACGCTGTAACGTGTGTATCAGATACCTCCCTGAGCTGTCTCGCTGTTTTTGTCGAGTAATTTCGCGGCGCGCGCTATTATATTACGTTGAAAGGCGTTGCAAGAGACGCGCAAGATTCCCTCTTTATCTTTTGTACTGCATGCAGGTATATTGTGGAAAAATTTGCAGTTAATATCGTTCTGGAATAACACGTACACGGTTCGATTGTCGATTGTGCCTAATTTAAACTCATACCACGGTTTGTTCGACAATCCGTTGGATCGGACGTTGCCTCTCCTTCTGGCTGCGAGGCCTGAATCAAAGCGTGGAAAATACAATCTTTTTGATATGTATCGTGTTAATTTAAAATTTTGGGATCGTATAATATTTCTCGGTGTCATGTAAATGGTGCAGCTGGAGTTGCAAAGGAATGGCTCGAGCGTGTTACAGCAGATTACGAAGGAATCGATGTCCCCCGTAATCGACAAGTTGTCGTCGCCGTGATCCGGGTCTATCGGACTCGGATTCAAGTACTCGAAGATTAATCGAGTGGCCCTCTCGTCGTCGGTCTCCGAACGTCGTCCGATCTTTGGAACGTAACGAGAAACAGCCGTCGTCCGACCCGTTTGCTCCTCGTCGGCGTTTGCGGTGTCCGCGATCTTCGGGACGGGACTATCGGGGAATGGGTCCGAGACAGGTCGACGACGACGACGACGACGAGGACAACTACGAGACAATTCGGGCGACGACGACGACGACTGCGACGACCGCGAGGAGGACGGTTGCGTCGGCGGCGTCGGCGGCAGCGGCGTCGGCGGCGGCTCTTGGTCGAGATTCTCGTCGACGTCCTCGTCGTCGGTGTCCGCGATCGTCGGTCGCGGTACCGTACGACGATGTCGAGGAACGAATGGAAATTCAGCCGATGATGACGATGACGGTTGTTCCTCTTGTTCGTCGACGTTCTCATTGCTGTCCGCGATCGGTCGCGGAACCGGCCGCCGACGAAACAGGTCATCATCGGACGACGACGACGGCACTGGCCAATGTCGAGAAGAACGTAAACGACGAGAACGAGGAACGAAGAGATCGGGTGAGGAATCCATATCTTCTTCGACGTCCGAGATCGTCGGAACGGATCGACTACGCTGAAGAGGACTAAAAGGATTTGGCCCAAAGATCGGACGACAAATAAAGAGCCGACATTGACGACGACGACGACGACGGCGACGGAGATTGTACCGCGTGTACCAACGCCTTGGTGGTTATCACGCGAAGACCCGAGTCCGGACTCGGAAAATTCGGAGGATTCGGAGTCTTCGGAGGATTATAATTGGGCGTAGTTTCTGGCTGGTGTCTCGGTGGTACCGTTACATTGCCGTGGAAATTTTCCACGGAGGAGGCGTTGTTGGTTGCAATTGCCTCCGGTCCCTCTCCCACCGCCGAGGAGAAAGCGGGGACTGTGCTTCTCTCCTCGTTTGCCTCTGCATCTGTTTGTGTTTTATAAATATTTTCTATTCTGTTTTTACGAGTGTGGTCCGAAGGCGGGTCAGCCCGGGCAGAGCCGCCTTACCCGGGTAAGCCTAGATACTCTGGGGGGTCGGCAGGTACCCCAGAGGAACCGTTCGCGACCGCGCAGTTTTACTTCACCGCGGCCACGCATCCCTCGGCACGGTATCTTGACACCTTGGATTGTGAAGTCGGTGCGCTCTTAGTCCGGCCCCTCCCCCTCGGACCTTACCGGCATGGTAGGACCTGCCAGGGACCGCGCGAACGGTCCCCGCCGGCATCGCTCCGAGGGATCGACAAGGCACGCGAGCTCTCCCACCACGGCAAGGTGGCGCACACTTCGGAAGAGGACACACTGTGCGTGCGTGCGTGCTTGCGTGTTTTTTTCCTTTGAGGGGGGAAGAATGCGTTTACGCACGGCGTGTCGGACTCGGTCAGGCCGCAAGATGTTGGCGCGACCACGAGCCGCCAGGATTTGTGACGCAATTGACTCGGCTAGTAAACTAACAACCAATACCGACTAAAATACCTAACCCTCTTCACCTGGCCTCTGTTACTCCCCCGCGGGACCGCCGTTAGGCATTTCTTCGCGAGGAGAGGCATTAGCTATTGCTCTTCCTCCTAGTACTGAGACGTCCATACTCCCTCATCCTCACCAAGATGCTAACGGCGAGATTAGGGGTTCTGGTGATCTCCGTCCTTCTCCTTCTTCTGCTTCGCCCTCTCCTGCTCCTCGCGACGTAGCTGCGTGAGGACTTCAGTCGCGAAGGCACTCGTCGTTTCCCATGCTATCTCTGACAAGAGCATCATCTCCACCAGAGTTTCCGGCGTGATCTTCTGTTCCATCGCGGTCTCCAAGTCACCAGCGTTGTGTGTCAAACCGAGGGCACGCGAAGAACGCGTGTTCGGCGTCCTCCTTTACTCCGCTGCAGGTTAAGCACTCCGGGGAATCCTCGTACTTGAATTTGTAGAGGTACGCCCGGAAACACCCGTGCCCTGAGAGCATCTGGGTCAGATAGTAGTTGACGGCGTCATGGTTGCGGTTAAACCACCTGTCCACCTTAGGAATTAGGCGGTAGGTCCATCTGCCTTTGATGGAGGCGTCCCATGACTGTTGCCAGCGTTTGAGACTACTCCGTCATTCCTCCGTCTTTATTTCCTCAGCGCTCATTGATGTTGATCCTCGGCGTCGATAGAGGGACCTCCGCTCTTCCGCCAGTACTCCGATGGGCAGCACTCCGGCAATAACACACACAGCATCTTCCGACACCGTGCGAAACGCACTTGCTATTCGCAAGGCGCTCAGCCGGTAGACTGGTGCCACCTTTCTTTGGGACTCCTGGAGCGTCAGTGCATCGACCCTGATTGCAATGCCATATGTGAGGACTGACGTGACCACTGATGACAGGAGCGCTCTCCTCTTCTGCTTAGGGCCACCCACGTTGGGCATGATCCGCGATAGGACCGCCCCGACCGCAGACACCTTGATGCTCGCGTGCTCCGCCTGCCGCGTGAAATTGAGCCTTGAGTCAATCATTACCCCCAGATACCGAATGAACGGCTGGGACGTGATTTCATGCTCGCCAACTCGCAGCGTGATGGTCTCCAGCTTCTTCCTGCTGGTGATCAGCACCGCCTTGGTCTTGTGTTCTGCCAGCTTCAGGCCAACCGTCTCCATCCACCGGCGAATCCTCGCGAAGGCAACGTCGAAGAGGTTGTTGATATCCTCTAGGTGCTTCGCTACGATGACGAGAGCGACGTCATTAGCGAAGGCCACGAGCTTCACTGCTCTAGGCAGTACGAACTTAAGAAGTCCATCATACATGATGTTCCACAAGAGAGGCCCAAGTACCGAGCCCTGAGGTACACCCCGGTCACCCGATACTCTTGTGGACCGTTCTTCGTGTCATACTTGAGGACCCTGTCGGTGAAGTAGCTAGCTACCATCTTCCGCAGGTATCCTGGAATATCCATCCTCTCGAGAGCCTCCATGATACAGTTCCACTTGGCTGAGTTGAAGGCGTTCTTGATGTCAAGCGTTGCCACCAAACAGTACATCTTCGATCCGCCCTTCCATCTCTCACCGGAGATCGCGTTCCTCGCAATGTTGACCACCAAGTCGATGGCATCAAGCGTAGAACGGCCTTTCCGAAATCCGTACTGGTTGTCCGCCAAGTGTTGCTCAGCCACTTCCTCAATTCTCCGGTGGATGATACGCTCCAGGACTTTGCCACCTGTGTCAATTATGCAAAGTGGACGATAGGATGAAGGTTCGTCCGGCGGTTTCCTGCCCTTGGGGAGAACCAGCCTCTGCTGCTTCCACCTCACAGGGAAGATACCCCCCCTGGAGACACGCATTGTACATGTCCAGGAAGATCTCTAATGCTGCATTGATGGCTGCCTTGAGCGCGACGTTGGGGATTCCGTCTAGCCCGGGGGCCTTCGTGTTTCCCACTTTCGCACACGCCCTCATCAGCTCCTCAACGGTCGCGGGTGGGATCACCTCCTCCTCGTCCTTCTCGGTCCGATGGTTACATGCATGCTGCTGCGGGAACAGCACTGCAACGATCTTTAGCAACTGCTTTGGGCATGTGGGCGGGGGCATCGGTTGGCTCTTCAGCCGTGTCATGACCACTTTATATGGCCGGCCCCATGGATCGCCGTCAACTTCCTCGATTAATTCGTCCCAGCACTTCCTCTTGCTGCACTTGATGGCTTTAACGAGTCGTCGCCGTGCTTCCTTGTGCTTTGCGTCCAGCTCGTCGGAGTTGGGTTTTTTCCGGTCTCGCTGAGACAGCCTCTTCGTCCGAATACACTCCTGTCGAAGCGAAGCAATAGTGTCATTCCACCAATACATCGGCGGGAGCCGGTTGGTGGAGCGCTTTCGAGGCATCGTGGCGTCGCAGGCTTTAACAACCCGTCTTATCACGTCCTTTGCTTTTTGCATCGCGCTGCCTTCTCCGATCGGTCCATCATCAAGTGCCGCGCGGAACAACTCCGGGTCGAACATGCTGGTCTTCCAGCCAAGCGTGTTCATCTTCTTCAGTGCCGGTCCAGTACTTTCCCGGTCGGAGGATACCTCCCAGAAAAGCAGCCGATGATCGCTGTGATTGTAGACGTCAGTCACCTTCCATGAGCTGTTCCCTCTTCCAAGGCTGCCGCCGACGAACGTGAGATCCACAATGGAGCTCTTCTCTCCTCTCGTGTAGGTCGGTTTTACGCCGCTGTTAAGCAGGACGACATCCAGACAGGACATCACCTCAAGCAGCGCTCGACTCCTTGGGTTTGTCTCCTTGCTCCCCCAGTCGACGGCCCAGGCGTTGAAGTTTCCCGCGATGGCCACGGGGAAGTGCTCCTTCGCGTCTTTGACCAGCCTGTCGAGGAAGTCCGTGAATTCATCGAATGTCAGGCTAGATGGAGCATAACAGCTGTAAAAATGGATGTTCCCCAGCTTAGCTCTCACAAAGCTCATCTCGGTGCTGTCGACAACATCCTGGAAGTGGAACTCGCCACAGGACCAGATGACAGCCTTTCCTGTGTAATCGGACACCCAGGGTTGAGCGCTGAGTCGTCTGTATGGCTCCGAGATAATCAGGAGATCTGACTTCAGTTCTCGCACCGTCTGCATGAGCAGGTCCTGCGCGACCTCACAGTGGTTGAGGTTGTGCTGCACAACTCTCATCAACGCTTGGTGGTCAGCGCCTGGAGTGCCACCTTGAAAGCGGCGCACCTACTACTACCAGCAATGTGGTCGCAGTTGTCCTCCTTCCCTTTCTCGGTGCACAGGGCACAGCGCGCATCCTTCGTGCACTTGGCGATTTTGTAGCCGTCTTCACCGCATTTAATACAGTACTTGGACCGGTCAATCTTACTCTTGCACTTTGAGGAGAGATGTCCAAAATGCCAACACTTGAAGCACTTGGTAGGCCTTCTCACCTCTCTGATGCGACACCTCACCCAGCCAATGCGGATCTTGCCCCTTTCACCGATGATCCTCCGTGCAGTTTCCGCAGAGAGGCGATCTGGGTTTCCCCATACGCTTCCCGCAGAGACTTGACAACCTCTACTGATATTGCGCTATCATCGCCCGCTGCTTTCTTGAACGCGTTCGCGACTTCCTCCTTGGTAGCTGTTTCATCAAGATCCCTGATCTCAAGGTCCACTTGCTGCACCCTACTCACTACGTCTGCATCCTCTTTAAGAGCATCCGCCATAAGCTTCCGCAGTAGTTCCGCCTTGTCGGCACTCTTTTTGTCGAGAACGATCAGGAGCTGCCCTGTGTTCGTCCGACGTACTCTGTCGACATTTTCCCCAATCTGTTTACTGAAGGCGTCCATCTTGATCTTCCGGAGTATGTCGGCGTAGCTCTTGCCCTCCTTTGCGCGGATCATCAGCGCGTTTGGCAGCATAGGAGATTCACGCTGCTTCCTGGGCTTTTTCTTCTTCCTCTTTTTTACTTCTTCTCAGTCTCGGTTCCGCTCTCCGGTGGGCTCCCTTCTGCGTTGAGTCTCCATCGATTCGTCCCGCTGTCTCCTCTTTTTCGTCATCTGCGCCTCCGCCGAGGCCGGAGTTCGCACCTTCCGCTTCTTCCGATTCTTTCTCGACTTTGGCGTCGGTGCTCCCTTCTCCTCTTGGTCCTCGGTCGCTTCAGTTTCCCGTGTCGTCGATTCCGAGTCCATGCGGTAAAGTGATGGCGAGGTCTGGGCGGTCCCATCCGTTCTGAGCGAGGTCGTTTGACCGACCTGCGCCGTTCCTCCTGCAAACAGGAGCTCGTTCAGCTGTCGCATCCTGCTGAAGGACTCGCTGATGCTCTTCGCCAGGGTGTTCGTCTCAGCGCTGACGTTTCTCCTCCCGACTAAGTGCTTGAGCAGGTCAGCTGTCAGCTTTTCGTGCCGCTCCCACACTGTGGCCATCCGCTCAAGAAGCTCCTCATACGAAGGAGGGGCCTTCTTCAAAGACTCCTGTTTCTTCTTTTCACTTGGCGCTTTGGATACCATGGAGGCCAAGTGGTCCACCTGCATGGTACTGCAGTTGCTGGATGACGACGAACGGGAGCCTGTTTGCTCACCCCCGGACGCCGGCACTGGGGTATCCCTCCCCTGCACCGTAGACGAAAGAATAGTTTGTTGTATCATTCCCATCGCTGTGTGTTTGGTCCGCGGGGACTATGTCCCTACCCGAAGGTATCCCCTATCCGTCACCCCGAAGAATGGGCCGCGGTGTGTGTGTGCGCGCGCGTGCGTGCGTGCGTGTGCGCGAACTACGAACGTATATATAAAAATGACGGGGTTTTTAGGCGAATAGCGACAAGGGGTCGGGGGGGCGAAGCCCCCCAGTCGGCGGTTACGGGCGCAGGCGGGAAGGAGGTGCAGGGCTCAGCCCCTCCCCCGCCTATGATGATGCAACAGTCGATGACAGAAAGATATCGCGAAGAGCAGAGAAAGCACAATTCTGTGAACGGTGTGCGAAAAGTGTACGCGCAATTTGCATCTTATAAATTATTCGCATCTTTCCTGCGACTTATATCTAGTATTCCTCGCACGTATCATTTCTTTTTCACGTTCGGTATCGAGAGAGAGGAGGGAGGGGGAGGGAAGGAGGGGGAGGGAGGGAGAGGGAGAGAGAAACTCTCCTCGCACGTAAGTAAGCTCTCATCGTTCTTCTCTATTTTCATCAACACTTATCGCTCGCATATAATTGGACTCGTGGGAAGAAGCGTCTCTCTCGACTCGGCTAACAGGACTTCGGGGTTTAAACAAACGCGCAATAATTCTATCTCGTATGTATGACCGGACGCGGTCAGTGTCAAGAGACAATCACGCTTTAACGAAATCAGGTTCTCCTATCTTGTTTCTCGGTCGCCAGTCTGTTTATCCTCCAACAACATATAGTGTGGGGGAGGAGGGTTTTCATTCCGTCGCACCGTTTACGAGATACGAGCATTCACGATCTTCCCCCTTGAAGGTGGTGAAAGTGAAGAAAACATGGTTTCAAATGCATTCGAGAAGCTCTAAACAATGGCATCGATATCGTACGTTTATCTAGCACCGTTTACGAGATACGAGCGTCAACCTTTTCACGGGGGGTCGAAGGATGGAACGAGAGAATGGAAGGGCGTTCTCAAAGGCGTTCGAGAAGCTCTACGCGATGGCATCGGAGTTCCGGTATTTTTATCCGACACCGTTTATTACGAGATACAGGTACACGGACAAATAGTCATCGAGATATCGAATTTTAAAGTTTTCCGGTTATTCGAATTTCTATAATCATTTCGCACCGGACCCATAATTTTTCATCGGATCTTTGAATCGACGAATCATCTTTTTCAAGTTTATCGATCTTAGGACGAGTAAGCGTAAAATTATTCCAAGTCATCGACCCCTGAAAAAGTGGCCAAAAATGAAAGGGCGTAAAAAATCCGAACTACGAACGTATATACAAAATGACGGGGTTTTCGGCGTACATGAAGGGGGGTTCGGGGGGGCGAAGCTCCCCTGAGGCGCGGTACGGGCGTAGGCGGGAAGGGGGTGCAGGGGGAGGGGCAGAGCCCCTCCCCCCGCCTATGACGATGCAACAGTCGGTTGCAGAAACAGATATACGACGACGACGACGACTCTTTGAATTTCGTGTTTCGAGTGCGCGCGTCGACATGTCGTTGATCGTGCGCGTTCTACAGCCACTCGGTGCATAGGGGATCTTTGATCGGCGTACGACGTCAGTACTCGTCGTCGACGTGTTGTACGAAAAAGGTGCTACGTTGAACCAACCAACCAACCAATCAACCAACGTTGGTATTTGCCTCCCCAGCGGGGGTCACGGAGACGCCGAATGCCCTCCTTCCACCTCCCACGACAAGGTGGCGCATACACCACGGGAGAGATTTTCGAGTAATAATTCTATAGAGAGGATTGTAGAGGAACGTATAATGTAATTTTTAATTTTTTTTTTTCAAATACTCGAATCCCACACACACAAGCAACAAAAAGAAACACAAATTGTTCAGGGTCATTTAACCCTGGTTATATCTCCTACCCTACCCAAAAAAAAGAAAACGGGGGGAGGATAGAAAACCTCCCCTAACGGCACCAGGTGTAGCCGGGCGATTGAAGTCGGGGCCGCCAACCCCTACGGACGATGGATCCTTGCCCACCAGGCTGGTCCTAAGGGATTCGTCGGCCTCCCCCTGTAAAGGCGGGCCTCCACCCGTTGATTTACCCGACTGGGACCAAAGTCCGGTGCGGGTGTTTCCTGGGTTTCAGAGACCCTGTGAAAATAAAATGATTAGAAACGATGAGAAAGGAAACCCCCGCTTAATCCTCCTCCACCTCCTCCTTTTCCACCACCACGACGACGACCACCATCACCACAACCACCAAGTCCCTCCGGATCAAAGAACCGCGGGCCTTGGTTCGCGCGCGCCCGCCGGATGACCTGAAAAAAAAAGAGAAATTAAATAAATATTTTGCAAGATTGGTAGATGATTTCAAAGTCTCTCGATACCTACCACCACCACCGCCGTCGCCGCCACCCCATAGAGTTGTCGCGCTCGCTGTCTCGCCTGCCGCGCGATGGTCCTGCAAATGGCACAGAGAATCCTCCGATGTCGCGCGATGTATCGCCGCCGCCGCCGCCGCCGCCGCCGCCGCCGCCGCCGTTAAATCTGAAATGAGAAAAATATATTCGTTAAAAAAGAGCAAAAACTGTACACATTGTATATATTCGGTTTGTTTAGTTTTAATAAACACACGTATGCAGATAGAATTCATGTGCTAGATACATGTGAGTTTGATTTGGCATACGTAAGAGTATATAAATTATATTTATTAAAAGATGTAAAGAAATATATATAAATATATACCTCAACGATATAGAACCTGCTCCTGCTTCTTATCCTTAATCTTTCCATCTTGTATCTCGTACTCGTGGTCTCGTTTCTTATCTCGTTTATTTCATCTCAATTATCTTCTTAGCTGAAAAAAAATAAATAATTTAACACAAATACAATATTTTATCAATTTACTCTAAAGCGAGAAGAAGATGATAATAATATAACGTAATATATAATAATTGTTATACTATATATTTTTATGTAATTATTGTACGTGTGTGACTATATAATCATCTGCGTAGCCATAATTACAATCTATTTGTGAATAATCTTTTCCCACGTAGCCACATAACCAGCAGTTACCAACTGTACGTAGTACAAGTTGATATATTTACCAGCATAGACATAATTATGACTACGTAGACAAATATATCAACTTTAGCCAGCCTCAATTATGGCTACGCAAGTATATAAACTTCTACGTAGCCATAATTCTATGGTTGCGTAGAAATTTATTCATGTAAAAGTTCAAAATAAAGATTTAGATTTGGTACATATGTATATTCTATTCTTTCAGATATCTACAATCAAGTGCAAAGCATGTGAGAAGAGTATAAATTAAATTTATTGAAAGATGTAAAGAAAAATATATATCCTATTAAAAAAACCTTACAAAGGTAAAAAAATACGCCAAGTATATTGTTACGTCCAGACTCGAAAGAAAAAAAAAGGAAAAGATATTGTCAGAAGGAAGGACCGTAACTTACCGTTTCTCGAGACATATGTTTCTAGGCACGTGCCTCGAGTCAAGTGAATTCTGACGCCCGAACAGGTCAACGACTGGGAAGGTCGTTATGACTCTGTTCGTAGGGCATTCACTTGAAAGTCCCTTTTCGGTAAGAGAATTTAATCCCTTTTACACGGGACGGGACCCTGTGCGATCTTGGAATGAGGAGATGAGAACGGGATTAGTTTAAATAAATGAAGTTCGTTTAAACAAATTTTTTATTCTAAATAATGAAGTAAAAATTTTGATTGATATAAAATCTTAGGTAATAGTACATGGTATATATATATATATATATATTTAACTACTGATAGCACATGTTAATTAAATAGTGTGTGTGTGTGTTTGTGAGTGATTTTTTTTATTTCCGCGGGTGTTACATAATTTCGGAGGTCATCAGTCAGAAAAGTTTAGGGTATAGATTCTAGATTCTATTATTAGATTAAAATTTCTGACTGGATATACAAATTCAAAGTAAATATGAAAGGTAATAACAAAGAAATGTTTCATGTATGGACCGTCTAAGCAGAAGCAGGGTATCAGGGATCGGGGATTTCTTCCAATTCAATGGTGGAAGGTGTATAGATCCGCCAAAAGAATTGGATGGGAACTGCCACTGGATACCTGCGGCAGGGATGAAAACATGGGATAATGGTATCGGGAGTCGCTTTTATTAAAACCTTTTTCAGGTCGGCAAGATTTACGGGATCGGGCCCCACGGTGAAGGCACCTTCGGGGAGAGGATCTGTGTACGGGGGGAGGGTTCTCAAACAGTAGTCTAATAAATTTTGATAAGTGGGAGGAGGAGGAGGATCATCTTCAAGGAGAGGAGGCGAGGGTGATGGAAGGCGGGAATCTCCGAGCTCTATCACGAGAGGCGAGGGGGATCTCGGGGACTCATGGACTGGAGAAAGGGGGGGAATCTCCTAAATCTATAAAAATTGGTGAGGGAGATCTTGGGGAGGTAGATGAGGATAGCGGAGAGAGAGGAGGGGGAGTAGGAACTCTCGGAGACTGAGAGGTTTCGCGAGGGGAAAAAAGGGGGTAGCGAGGGGGAGGAAGGCCGTTTCTGAGATGAGATGGGAGAAAGTCGGGGGTGGTAAGGTTCATGCGGGTGATTGGTTATGACATCGCTACTTATGCTAGACGGCTGGTCATTGTTAAGTGTAATCGGTGTGTCACTTATAAGAGAAGTCGAAACAGGCGCGGAATCTAGGCTAGATGCGAAATTTTCCGGATGGTTCTCCGCCGAACCCCGAGCCAGTGCCTTTCGTAGGCGACGGTTGCGCCGATTTCGCGAACGTTTGGCGACGTTTCGTGAATTTCGCCAAACGGGCTTCACTATCAGGAAACAATTTAAGATTGTTAGAGGAAGCCTAATATTATATACATACAGAACAGCTCTTGGATATAAATAAATAACAATTTTTTCAATTGATAAATGTTAGTATGAATATGTATAAAATAATTTCTATAGTTCAATGAGGGTAGGGCAGTCAAGATGGTTATTCTGAATGGAAAGGAGGGGAGGTCGTGAGTCCGCGCAGCTATAGAGCTGGAGGCTCGAAAACGATGAACAAGGAAAGTGATTGAATCGAGAATCTTAACCGCTATAGCGGAGGAGACTCGATGATATATATATATATATATCGCGAGTTCTCGCTGGAATAACCAGGAAACTCTTCAACGATATGTGTGTGTATATCGCGAGTTCTCGCTGGAATAACCAGGAAACTCTTCAACGATATGTGTATGTATATCGCGAGTTCTCGCTGGAATAACCAGGAAACTCTTCAACGATATGTGTGTATGTATCGCGAGTTCTCGCTGGAATAACCAGGAAACTCGTTAACGATATGTGTGAGTGCGATTAAGTGTGAGTGTGAGTGTGGGGGAAACTTATAAAGCTTGATGGAGATCAAGGATGATTGTGAGCTGGGAATTTTGTTTTGAAAGGGGGAAGTTGAGAGTTGAAGATAGTCAATTGAATGATAATAATTTACGAAAAAGATCCAAGAGTTATTCGGAGTGAATATGATAGATAAGATTTGAGACGACTTACTTCTTATGGCGTGCGTTGACGAAGGGATTTTAATATAGCGATGAGGTCGGTCTCTCAGGTGCTGTTCCTTGAGAGGGTCAGCGTCGGTGATAACCGTGGTGAGCTTCAGGTCGTGGTGAAATGCGGGAGTGTTCTTAGAAGCACCACTGCACTCACTCACGCACACTTTTTATACAAAGAAGTTCTCGTAGAGATGCTGAGATGTAACGATTTACCGACTTAGAGATGCTGAGATGTAACGATTTACCGACTTAGAGAGGTGTGTTTTAGATGATTCGCTCCGAGAAAAATCTCGGTTTATATTGTATTTTTGGTACACGCCCTCCGTTGACGATTAGAAATTTTAACGAATTAGGATTCTTTAATTATCCCACTTATGAGTTTTAGCTACCCCCTCCGTAGGGTAGATTAGAAAAGTGTAACGAATCGGAGGGTTTGTTTTAGTTTCTACGAATAGGAGAGCGTCTTCCAAAAATCGGAAATTTTATGTATTACGCCATCGGCGGCAGCGTTTGTCCGGCGTAATTTATATTTGAGGAAACGCGTAATGCACCCGCTAATGAAAAGGGGTGACTTTTATTACCCTTTTGAGACAGCGATAATGCGTATGTCGCGTCCGCTGTCCGAGCGCACGTGCAGCTTTCTCGTGCATTTGTCGGTGTTCGTCTTTTCAATTTTTTATTTATTACGATCTCCGGTGTGGGAAAGTGACGGCTTGTCCATATTTTTCGGCTTCAGCTGTCAACAGCTTCCTTCTTAAATATGGACAGAGTGTCACGGAGTGTCTCTGAAATGTAATCTTTATGACTTCTTCACTTTTTTTTATATTTATTGATCCGGATTCTGTCTCATAAAGATGTCGCAGTGTCTATATCTCTATGAGTTTATTAGGTCCACGCGTTATTTCTTAATCGTTTTGGCGCCTAAGTGGCGCACTTGCCATAATAAATTCAAAGAGATTTTGACTTTTATGATTTTTCAAAAAGCTGCACGTGTTCTCAAGTCGTGGGAAAGAAAAGAATCGTGGAGTCTACTGGACGTAACAATATAAAAACCCTAAAAAACTTAAGAAAGTTTAAAAAAATATTTACTCCTAAAAAAACTTATAAAAATAATTTTCCTCTAAAGAAATAACCTTAAAAAATAATAAAATTTGAAAAATAATTTTCTCCTAAAAAGTATTCTCTAAAAAATAAAAAATCAAAACTAAACATGAAATCAATAATTAGCCAAGTATTTAAAGCAATTCAATTTGTGAGGGTTTGAAATAGTATTTGCCATAAAATCAATCTTGCATTTATAGAAATATAATACATAAATTTTCTCCATAAAGTCAAAACGCATTTTGTTATTAAGAAAAATTTATTTTCAAAATAAGTTTAATTTTGTATGATAAATGTTTTGATATATAAAATAGCATTATTATGTCACACGGATTTTATTACAAATAGTAAAATATAAAACTATTTAACCTCCACTGCGCCATGACGTTGATCACATTGATTGTCAATTTTAAATATAAAAGTGTCCTGTGCTACAAATTGATCGAAGTGTTTGAAATTGCTGTTTTGAAATTAATCATAAGCTTTGCCAAGTAGGTCCGGAACTAAAGGGGTTAAGGCACAAAGTGACATACAAAAACTTGGCGTGCCCCGGTCGCATTACTCATATATTTTTATTAACAGGTTGATAATAATTTCTGATAATAATTTGCAAATTTTAATTTCAGACATATAATTCGCGAACCTTAATTTTAAATATTTGCTAATAATAACATTAACATGTTGATAATAATTTGCAAATTTTAATTTCAGATATATACTTCGCGAACCTTAATTTTAAATATTTAATAATAATAATGCGACCTGCACGAAAATTTAATAATTTTAAGAATAGAGGATCAAATCAGGATAATAAGGATATTAAGGATACCAATAAAATTTTGTAGACTATTGTCAGACATAATAATTTATTAAATATGCTTATATATCGCGAAATAGTGCAACACAAGAAAAAAAGTGATAAAGTGATTAACGGTTATTAAGAGTATCGCGGAATAGTGCAAGGAAGAGAATTTAGAAGATAATTTCTTCTAATCGATGTCATATTGAGCAAAGTTAGATTATAATAGACAAACTGAGCGAATGCTTACACTTGAGTGAAACTGTGCATTACCAATTAACATATTAATGAGTTGCATGCTTATGTTAATGTACTTAAATAAATCTTGTAATAATTCTACCAAAAATATTATAAAAACAACAACATTGAACACATTTTTATTAATTGACTTTATAAAAAATAATGCAATGAAAAATCATATTGCTTCTATAGTGTCCACAAATATTTTGCGGATCTGGAATTACTCGCAACTTTTAGTTCTAGAAATGTGAATATTTTTTTATATTTTATATATAAATGTAATTAATGCGTAACTAATATTTTTAGATCACTTACAAATGCCTAAGCAATGAGTTGCATGTTTATGTTAATTCTATCAAAAATATTACATATACAGTTGAATTGAAAGCATTAGAGTTAAAGCCTGAAATAGAAATATTAAGCATTAATTAAAGAAGAAAAATATGGTAATAATTTTGATTATAAATTATATAATAAAAGTTATTTATTTTCTTGGACTAAATACTTTAAGGACAAGACAGTCTATTTAACTTTTTTGACATAATGGTTAAACATTTTTTTAAAACAATGAGAAAACATCAACGTGGAAATTGATGACTTATTAGGATGGAGCTGCCTTTTGCAATATAATGTTATCGAAGAGCATTAGAATATCTTTCATCGACAAAAGTAGTTCAAAGAATCAAAATGAGGAGGGAGAGTCAGTTAGTGATGCTGAAATGTAGATTTTAGTAGAGAATCGTATAAAAGTTCATAATAATTTGGCAGTTACATTGATTAAAACAGAAGCCTACGATGCAGCTTTAGAAAATGTAAAACATGTTTTGAGTCGTCAACCACAAAATGTGTAAGCACTATTTAGGAAAGGTATTGCAAAAATACTAATCTTTTTTTATTTATTATACTTAATCTTTCTTTAAAATAAGTTGTATATATTCTTAATTTATATTTTACATATGGAAAATTCAAATATGTGTGTATCGTAGGATATTGAGACTCAAGGGGAATATGCAGAAGCTTATACAACACTCTTTCTCTCTTTCTCTCTCTCCCCCTCCCTCCCTCCCTCCCTCTCCCCTCCCCTCTCACTCCCTCCCCCTCCCCCTCTCACCCCTACCCCTACCCCTCACCCCTCACCCCTACCCCTCACCCCCTCACCCTCTCTCCCCCTCTCTCCCTCTATCTCTCCCTCTCTCCTCCTCCTCTCTCCCTCTATCACTCCCTCTCTTCCCCCTCTTTCCCTCTCTCTCCCCCTCTCCCTTTCTCCCCTCTCTCTCTCTCTCTCTCCACTGATTCACAATTAAATTCAGAAATAAAAATATTTACTGCAGAATTAATGCTCTTAAATGATTAATGATCTTAAAGGAAAGAAAATTGCTAAAGACGCAGAAAAAAAAAGCATCTATATCGTAAAATGTTATGTGTAGTTGAAAACTAAAAATCCGTCTTTAAATATTTTTATATACATATGTATATACATATGCATATACATATGTTTATATGTGTATATATGTATGTATTTATGTACTTAATAATACTTTTATTATCTGCTTTTATATTCTTTGATAGATTTTTGGTATCTTCAACTACACCTAACATTTTACGATACAAGTGCTTTTCGTTTTCTGTGTCTTTAGCAATGTTATCCTTTAAAGTCATTAATTCTGTAGTAAATATCTTCATTTCTGAATTTAATTTTTAAATTTCAGTGGAGAGAGAAAGAGAGAGATTGCATAAGCTTTTTCATATTCTTCTTTGAATCTCAATATTGTTCCTATGCACACATATTTGAATTTTCCATATGTAAAATATAAATCAAGAATATATATTGTTACGTCCAGACTCGTGAGGGAGAGTCAACGGAAGGGCGTAAACAAAACTTACCTCGAACAATGCCGGACCGTACGTGGTTTCGAGGCGAGCGAACGTGCGGAGGCCCCAAGCAGGTCAACGACCGAGCAGGTCGCTTTTACGCTGATAAAAGGCCCCGTTAGTTCAATGGTCCCTTTTTGGCAAGAGAATTCAATCTCTTTTGCGCGGGATAGGACCCTGTGCGATTTCGGAGTTCAGGAGAGAGTGCGGGGGATAATAATTATCATTCAATTAAATAGGAAAATATCTAATTTATTCAAAATGAGTAAATGAAGCGAAATTTATGAGAAAATTCATTATATTTGGTTAATACATATGTATATAAACATGTATGTATTGATTATAATATATTTTTTTTTATTAATTAAAAGAAAAATTACGTGAAGGTGTTGGTATGTATATGTGCGCGTTACATGTGTACGGAGGTCATCGATCGGAGCAGAGTGGGGGGAATTATAATATTTAGAATGAGGCTCCGATCGGGTTACAATAAATTATACAAATATAAAATTAAAAACCATTAACTAAGCATAAGCAGGAGGTCAGGAATCGGGGATTTCTTCGAATTCAATGGTGGAAGGTTTATAAATCCGCCAAAAGAATTCGATGGGAACGGCCACTGGATATCTGCGGCAGGGATGGAAGCATGGGATAATGGTGTCGGGGGTAGATTCAATTAATATTTTCTTCAGGTCGGCAAGATTTACAGGACCTGGTCCGATGGTGAAGGCATCCTCGGGGAGAGGATCCGTGTATGGAGGGAGGGTTCTTAGGCAATAATCCAGTAGATTTTGGTAGGTGCGAGGAGAAGGATCATTTTCAGAAGGAGGTGGCGAGGGTGATGGAAGGGGGAAATCTCCGAGTTCTATGACGGGAGGCGAGGGCGATCTCGGGGACTCGTGGACAGGAGATTGTGAGGGAGAAAGGGGGGAAGAGTCTTCTAAATCGATTAAAATCGGTGAAGGAGATCTCGAGGGAGTACACGAGGATTGCGGAGAGGGAGGAGGGGGAGTAGGAACTCTTGGAGACGGAGAGTCTTCAGGAGAAGGAGGGGGAGTCGGGACTCTTGGAGACGGAGAGTCTTCGGGAGAAGGAGGAGGGGGAGTCGGGACTCTCGGAGACGGAGATTCTTCGGGAGAAGGAGGAGGGGGAGTCGGGACTCTCGGAGACGGAGAGTCTTCCCGAGAGGAAAAGGGGGTTACAGAGGGAGAGCACGGACGTTCTGGGGATGAAACGGGGGAATAATGCGGAGGAGAGGGGGAAGGAACGCGAGTAGATTCGGACTCCAGCCAACGCTTAGCCTCAGGTAGTTCTGTATTTATTAACGATAGATTTATCTTAAAACTAGGATCCGCGGCAGCCCGAGCCAGCACTTTCCTTGTCCACCGATTTTGACGGTAGCGTCGGTGCTTAGCCCACGATTTAGTTCTTTTGGTTTTTAGGGGAGTGGTCTCCACTAATAAACCAACGCGGAGGTTTATAACATATAGATATTTATAAATGTATTTATTCTATGATATGAAACAGTTCTTAGATTATTATAGTTCTGGTTGAGATAATAAATTTGAATCACGACAAATAAGTGATAATACAATAGGTTTTAATTATGGTAAATAAGTGATAATTTATTAGAATTATGAATAATAGATCTGAATTAACACAAATGAGTTTTGTTTCGAGGCTGAGATAGATCTTTGGTATAGATGCTAACTAATTCGTGGGGAAATGGGAGACAGAGGGAGAGCATCGCGAGTCTCTATGCTAAACGCGATAGACGACCCTCATAAAGAATGAGAGTCTAATTCTAATCGCGCTCGCGAACTCACAATAGGAAATCAAAGGGAGGGAGTATCGCGAGTCTCTATGCTAAACGCGATAGACGACCCTCATAAAGAATGAGAGTCTAATTCTAATCGCGCTCGCGAACTCACAATAGGAAATCAAAGGGAGGGAGTATCGCGAGTCTCTACGCTAAACGCGATGGACGACCCTCATAAAGAATGAGAGTCTAATTCTGATCGCGATTGCGAACTCACGATAGGAAGGCAAAGGGAGAGAGTATCGCGAGTCTTTACGCTAAACGCGATGGACGACCCTCATGAAGAATGAGAGTCTAATTCTGATCGCGATTGCGAACTCACGAAAGGTAGACAAAGGGAGGGAGTATTGCGAGTCTTTACGCTAAACGCGATGGACGACCCTCATAAAGAACGAGAGTCTAATTCTAATCGCGCTCGCGAACTCACAAAAGGGGGTCAAAGGGAGGGAGTATCGCGAGTCTACGCTAAACGCGATGGACGACCCTCATAAAGAATGAGAGTCTAATTCTGATCGCGATTGCGAACTCACGAAAGGAAGGCAAAGGGAGAGAGTATCGCGAGTCTTTACGCTAAACGCGATGGACGACCCTCATGAAGAATGAGAGTCTAATTCTGATCGCGATTGCGAACTCACGAAAGGAAAGAGGGGAGAAGGCAAGAAAATTAAGATATTCGATGTACCTTCAGGATGTAGTTATTATTTTTAATATTTAATTACTACGCGTAGTATTTGATTATTATGTGTAATATTACAAGTAATATATAGTTATCCCGTCTAGAATCTTCGTAGATAATTTGATAAATTTGCTAAGAACTGTTTCTAATAATCATTTCCAATACGTAAAGGCAGAAATTCATTGAGACTTACTACTTGCTGCGGTGGTTTCTAAGTGAGAGAGAATGGATGGACTGATCCGTGCTTGGTATGGTTTTGAGCTTGCTCCTGGCTCGGTTTTTGATCGCTCGAAAGTGCTTGCTGGGTTGCTGCGTTCACTAGAATGTCCTGCTTGCACTTTGAGACACTATATATATATTTTCACCGGAAAAACGCTAAGACTCAAGTTGATACGATAACTGCGAGGCACTGATAACGGCAATAGTACTCGTGACAGAAGAAGAAGACGTAATAATCTCTCAAGGCAAGGTTTCGAGTATTTAAAACCCTTTGCTCCTCCTTTTCGCTGGGCAGTCGAAATTTCTATTTAGCGAATCAGTTTTCTAATGACGCCCTCGTAGGATTTGGAGGGAGTCGATTTTTGATAAAAGGAGTTTCCATTTCCCCGGCATGGGTGGAGCCTTTTTTTGTTTAAACATCCAGATTTCGGCCCAACGGAAAGGACAGCGCATTTATATGAGATAGGCACTTAATTTACCCTTTCGGGTCCGTTGCAACGCGGATATCGCGTAAGGGCGGTCTGTCAAGCGAGCACATGTGGTATCGGATTTATTGCTACCAGCCGTTTTCCTTTCAAGTTATCGCGCTAGCTTTCGGGAATTGGTTTGTTTTTGCGAGTCTGTCGGCCGTAGTCTGAAATTTTGAAATCGCTTCATCGCTTATGTTTGAGAATCACATTTATTGGTCCGTTTGTTTTTTGTTTTTCTTAGACTACGGTCTAGGACCCGATTTTGTTTAGTTAAGTTTGTTGCTAACGTGGTTTGCTCGTCACATGTCTCGAACTCTACGACTAGTTTTACTTTCGTTTTTTTTTATCAAGGTTTATTTTCCGACTCGCTTTAGTTTTTATATTTTATCATCGCGGATTGTTCGACACGTGCTTAGAACACCACGGTTCTGTTTGGTTTCGTTTTGTTTCTCTAGGTTTTATTCGTCATGTGTTTCCGAATAGCACAACTCGCCTGACAGATGATAATATAATTTATCGCCGCCTCGTGTATCGGGAAAGAAAAGAATCGTGGAGTCCGCTGGACGTAACAATATAAATAGTAAATTAAAGATTAAGACTTTCGCAATACCTTTCCTAAACAATGGTTTCACGTTTTGTGGTTGACACCTCAAAATGTTTTATATTTTCTAAAACTGCATCGTAAGCTTCTGTTTTAATCAATACAGCTGCCAAATTATTATGAACTTTTATATAATCCTCCAATAAAATCTGCAATTCAACATCATTAACTGACTCTTCCTCCTCATTTTGATTCAAATTTGAACTACTTTTGTCGATAACAGATATTCTAATGCTCTTCGATAACATTATATTGCAAAAGACAGCTCCATCCGAATAAATCATCAATTTCCACGTTGACGTTTCTCATTGCTAAAAAAATAAGTTCAACCATTATAAATAAACTAAGAGCCACTGCACAAGCTTTTGCGTAATACATTATGTTACATTAATTCTAAGTACTAACCGTAAACTTAGATTTGTATGTAATCTTAAACTTCAGTCAACGCACAAAGAAAATCATAACGTAGTAATATTTTTGCTATGTTAGGAATTTCTTTGTGCGTTGACTGAAGATTAAGGTAACATGCGAATCTAAGTTTACAATCAGTACTTAACATAACGTAACGTGTTACAGACAAGCTTGTGCAATAGCCCTAAATCTTGTCCTTAAAGTATTTAGTCCAAAAGAATAAATAACCTTTATTATGTAATTTATAAACAAAATTATTACCTTATATCTCTTCTTTAACAAATGGATAATATTTTTATTTCAGACTCTAACTCCGATGCTTTTAATTCAACTTTATATGTAATATTTTTGACAGAATTAACATAAACATGCAACTCATTGCTTAGTCAATCGTAAGTGACCTAAAAATATTAATTATGCATTAATTACATTTATATATAAAATAAACATTCACATTTCTAGAACCAAAAGTTGCGAGTAATTCCTGATCCGCAAAATGTTTGTGGATCACTATAGAAGTGCAATATGATTTTATCATTTTATTATTTATACTGTCAATTAATAAAATTTGTATTCAATGTTGTTGTTTTTATGATATTTTTGGTAGAATTACAAGATTTATTTTACTACATTAACATAAACATGCAACTCATTGCTTAGCCATTTATAAGATAACCTAAAAATATTAATTATGCATTAATTACATTTTTATATACAATATATAAATAAACATTATATATGAATGCGCGTTCGTGCGTATAATTACCTCCTTATCATTATCGAAAACATGGCCAGCCAAAATTTCCAAATATTTTCTCAATGCTTCTATAATAATTATTTTCCAACAATTCATTTATGAGAAATATGTTAATTGATAATGCACATATTCACTTAAGTGTAAAAGCATTCGCTCAGTTTCGCTAATATAACCTAACTTTATTCAATATAACATCACTTCTCTTCCTTGTCCTTGCACTATTTTGCGATACTCTTAACCATTAATAATTTTATGTCACTTTATCACTTCTTTTCCCTAGTGTTCCACTATTCCGCGATATTCTCATAACCGTTAATTATTTTATTACTTTCCTTCTCGTATTGTACCCCGCGTGTATAAAATATAAACATTATCTCCACACATCCACATATGATTTTGTCTCTTAAGGTGTATTTACACACTCAAGCGAATAAAATCGTACATGAGCGCTGCAAACGCGCCTTGAGGGACAAAATCGCTTTGCATGTGTGCGTGCGAGCATACGTACGTGAGTCTGAATCTGGAACTGAAGAACGAAAAGTCACATTCTGATCTATGAATAAAATCATTTCTCAGGATTGACTGCATCAATCTTATTCAAACTGGTCGCAATCGAAAGCTTGTATCCGCATTATATGATAAAAGTGCCGTTAGATTTTTTATTACAGCTTTAGTTCAAGAAGTATCTTAATCGAAAGTTTAACTTGAGGTAAAATTCCGGATAAGCTACTTGGTAGCGCCGCAGCCCCTGTATATAGGCAACTTCGAAAAGCTAGAAAGAAATTTTTATATACTTGGCGACGCGACGCTACCGCGTCGCTTGATAAATATATACCTCAACGATATAGAATACTCCTGCTTCTTATCCTTTTTCTCTTTCTTATCCTTAATCTTTCCGTTTGGTATCTCGTACTCGTCGTCTCGTTTCTTATCTCGTTTATTTCATCTCAATTATCTCCTTAGCTGAAAAAAAATAAATAATTTAACACAAATACAATATCTTATCAATTTACTCTAAAGCGAGAAGATGATAATAATATAACGTAATATATAATAATTGTTATACTACATATTTATATGCAATTAATATACGTGTGTGACTATATAATCTTCTGCGTAGCCATAATTACAATATATTTGTGAATAATCTTTTCCTATGTAGCCACATAACCAGCAGTTACCAACTGTACGTAGTACAAGTTGATATATTTGCCAGCGTAGACATAATTATGACTACGTAGACAAATATATCAACTTTGGCCAGCCTCAATTATGGCTACGCAAGTATATAAACTTCTACGTAGCCATAATTTTATGGTTGCGTAGAAATTTATTCATGTAAAAGTTCAAAATAAGGATTTAGATTTGGTACATATGTATATTTTATTTTTTCAGATATCTACAATCGAGTGCAAAGCATGTGAGAAAAGTATAAATTAAATTTATTGAAAGATGTAAAGAAATATATATAAATATATACCTCAATGATATTGAATACTCCTGCTTCTTATCCTTTATCTTTCTGTTTTGTATCTCGTACTCGTTGTCTCGTTTCTTATCTCGTATATTTCATCTCAATTATCTTCTTAGCTGAAAAAAAATAAATAATTTAACACAAATACAATATTTTATCAATTTACTCTAAAAATTGCGCACATCGGAGAAAAATTTCACAGCTATTTAAAATATATAATAATGGTCAGATTCTGTCTCGCTGAGATAATTCTCAGTGAGAATTAGAAAGAATTAATAGAAAGGAAATAATATTAATTAAAGAAATATATACTTAAATATATCTCTCTTCCGAAAAATCTAACACAACACTTCGCAATTACAGCCACTCGATGCTACGAATATAACGCACATTGCTCACAAGACTAATCGCGAGATGACAATCAATCCGCGGAAAGAGGCAACAATGAATTCGATTCAACATGTTTTTTTTAGAAGTGGATTCGGAATAATAAAATATTTATTCGCACAAATTAATAAAATTAGCATTTATTTTGATACACTTACTTAGAAAACGACGATTCTCGCGGTTCTAGTCGATTATCGCACATCTAAGCACGCAATATGGTGGCGGCAGTGATGTCAAAAAGCGGACCCGGTAGCACACGCACACAAGCGCGAACGCGTACGTATATGTGCTGCGCGGTACACTCCACCTGACGCCACGGAGGCGCTTCTTCTTCTTCTTCTTATGTTATGGCAAGTAACAGAAAATAAATGAGACTGTTCAAGCTGCCAGATTATCTTCTTATTGTTAGTAGGGCAGTGAGATAGATAATAGAGAAGTTGGTCTCTAAAAAGGGGGAGACCACTAGGTCCATCTATAATCAGTCAGTGTAGTCAGTATGTCAAAGTGTAAAAGCGGTAAAGTTTAAAATAAAAATATGAGATAAAAGAGGTGAGATAATAAAAATTAAAGGAAAGAAAAAGTTGTTAAATAGATAAATTATGTTTGCGTAAAAAAGAGATAATAGGAAGAATAATTTTTTGAGAAGGATTAATCAAGAGTTTGAAAACATCAAAAGGAGGAAAGAAATTTAAACGATTTAAAGAATTAAAAAGAGTAAGACGATGATCATTTAAAAGTGGACAGTGCCAAAGAATATGATTAATATCTTGACGTGGATCACCACAATCACAAGAAGGAGAGTTGACTAAGTTGCATCTATAAAGACTTAATTAGAATTATAATGGTTTGAGCGAATTCTGCAAATAGTAACAATATCAAAACGGTTAAGATTAAATTTGGAAAACCAAGCATGCGAGGAATATAAGTAATTATTAAAGTAAGAAGTTCCTACAAATTTAGATAGATTAAGATGACATTTTTTAACAAATTGAATATGAGATAAACGAAGAGAAGCATAAAAATCAGTATGAGGGACTAAATAATTAGTGAGATGACCATCAAGGATAGCCTTTTTAGCAAAAAGATCAACAGTTTCATTTCCAAGAATTCCAACATGAGCTGGAATCCAGATAAGAGAGATATTAATGTTTTGAAGAAATGCTGAGCGGAGTTTATTTTTTAGAACTAATATAAGGTAGTTAAAGTCACGATCAATACTATCAGAGGAAATAGTTTCAATAATACTACGAGAATCAGAAAAAATGGAGGCATTACAGATATTATGTTCAATGATAAATTCGACTGTGTGAATAATAGCAAGGCATTCTCCAGAAAAAATAGAAGAGTTTGAATCAATTTTAAAAGATTTATGAATCGAAAGAGAGAGAGAATAAAAAGCAAAGCCAACATGAGAGGCTTCTTGTAATTTAGAAGCATCTGTAAAAAAGATAGTTTTATTTATGATAAGATTGGAATAAAAATCTTGAAAAATGAGTTGAGGAAAAGCTGCTTGACGAAGCTCATCAACCAAAGGACGAGGAGTAAAAAATACATTAGGAGAAAAGGTAATAGTCTCATAAGGAAAAAGATGTAAAGGAATAATAGAGAAAGAAGCAATATGATGTCTTTTCTTAACTAGAGAAACAGCTTTAAAAAGAAGAAAAGAGTTAGTTAAAGAAGATTTTTTATGTACAAAGGAGATAGCTTGTAAATCAAGAAGTTTATCAATTAGAGGGTTAAACTCTAAAGCAAAAGATTTAACAATAAATTTAGAAGCAAGAAACATAAAACGATGTTTTAAAGGACAAGTACCAGTTTCAGAATAAACAATGTTAATAGGAGTAGATTGGCGTAATCCAATACAAAAACGTAGAGCTCTTCGTTGAACAATTCCTAATTTTTCCATAAGAGAAGAATTAAGAAAAGGGAATAAAAAGAACCATATTCAAGAGAACCTCGAATAACGGCCTTAAAAATACAAAGGAGGGATTTAGGGTCAGCACCCCACCAAGTACCTCTCAAAGATTTAATAATATTAACTAATTTACTGCATTTATTAAAAAGAAAAGAGGAATGAGAGTGACCTCTAAAATTAAAGTCTAAAAGGATGCCTAAAAATTTAGAGGTAAGAATAGGTCGGATAAGATTACCATCAATATAAATAGAAAAAGAAAGAGTATTAATTCTCTTTCTAGTAAAGATAGTAAGAGTAGATTTAGTAGGAGAAATCTCTAAACCTTTAGAAGACAAATAGGAAGAAAGATTGTTAGCAGATTTTTCTAAGGAAGTAAGAGCTTTTTCTAAATTAGGTGATCTAACAAATAAAGCTATGTCATCGGCAAATTGTACTATTTGACAATCTTTTTTAAGGAATTGTTTACATTTAAGAAGATAAAGATTAAATAAAAGAGGACTTAAAATAGAACCTTGAGGAACTCCTTTGAAAGAATTAAGTTGAGAGATAATTTCGCCATTAAAAATAAAATGAAGAGATCTTTGACTAATAAGATTATATACAAAGAAGCAAATATGAGGAGATAAACCAATTTCGATAAGATCTTCTATTAAAATATTAGGAACAACATTATCAAAAGCACCCTTAATGTCTAAGAAAAGACAAAGAGTACTTTGTCGAGGAGCAAAACCAGTAAAAACTTCTGTAGCTAGTAAACCTAAATTTTCAGAGCAAGATCTTCTTTTACGAAAACCAAATTGAAAAGAAGGGAGAATAGAAGAGGATTCAACCCACCAACTCAAACGTATCTGAATAAGCTTCTCAAGAATTTTTTGTAGACAAGAAGAGAAATAGGTCGGAATTTACCAGGAGTGGATTTAGGAATAAGAAAAACTAAGGAGTGTTTCCAAGAAGAAGGGAAAAGACCAAGAGTGAGCATTTGATTAAAAATTTCAAGTAAGAGATGAAGATAGGAATCTGGAAGAAGAGAGATCATATTATAGTCAATTTGGTCAATACCAGGAGATGAATGTTTTCTAGTATTTTTAATAGCAGAAGTAAGTTCTCTAAAAGAAAAAGGAGAATCAAAAATTTTACAAGAGTAGGAGGAAGGAAAGTCATTAATAGAAAGAAATTTGTTGTGAAAAGAAAAGGCAGGACAAAGAGAATTAATAGTATTGTAAATTTCATCAGGGATAGAGGAATTAGACATAGGAGGAGGAGGAGGACCCAAATGACGATTTTTAAATCTTTTAATAAAATTTCAAATATAAGAGATAGGAGTTCTAGGAGTAAGGGAGGAGCAAAAGTTTTTCCAACCTTTTCTTTTTTCAGATTTAAGGGTACGTCTGGAAATAGCTTCTTGCTTTTTAAAAGAAATATAATTCTCATAAGAGGGATTCCTCTTGAAATTAGGAAGAAGTCTTCTTCTAAGATTAACTGCTTCTTGGCAGACATCATTCCACCAAGGAGCAGGAAAAGATTTTCTATGTTTATACCGTAAATTGTTTTTAGAAGATAGATGGTCTGGGGTAGAAGAAAAGAATTTAGAGCTAGGAAGGAGGGGAAATTGATTTTTGATATGTTCAATGAGAATATCATATTTAAAAACTGGATTAGAGATGGAAGGGGAAGAAGAAAGAGAATCTTGAAGATCAGAAAAAGTAGAGTTAAGATTATTAATGAAAATATTCCTTTCATCTTTAGAAAGATTAATTCTATGAGAGAAAAATTTTCTTTTCTTAAAAGAAAGATTAACATTAATTTGAATAGGATAATGATCACTAAAATAAGAGTCATTTAAAACATTCCATTCACAAATGTTAATTAAAGAAGGAGAGACAAAAGAGAGATCTATAGCTGAAACAGCTTGACTAGGTCTAGTAAGAAAAGTGGGGAGACCATTATTAATGCAAGTAAAAGAGAAATCAAAAGATGAAGAAAGAAGTAAAGTTCCTTCCCTACAAGAACGAGGACAATCCCATTCAGTGTGGTGAGCATTGAAATCACCAAAAAGAATACAATGAGAAAAAGAATTACAAAAATTAAAAAGGGAAGAATATTCGGATTGAGAGAGAGGTTTAGAAGGATGTCTATATATGGAAATAATGGCTAAGTCAAAATTATTAAAATGAATTAATACACCCATAGACTCTAATTTATCATCTATATGAAAAACATTATTAATAAGGGAATAAGGTAAAGACAGCCGAATAGCAAGAAGAAGGCCACCACACTTAATTGTTTGAGAATCTATACGAAAAACAGCAAAATCACGAAGAGAGATACGAGAGTTGACATTAAGCCAAGTCTCAGATAAAGCAAGGATATCAAAGTCATTAAATAAAGGTAAGAGGATGTCTGATTTATTTAGTAAGGAATGGCAATTCCATTGGAGAATTTTTAAAGGGGAGTTGGAAGAAAGATTAGTTGGAGGAGAGGACATTGGAAGAGGAATGAGAGCAGTGATGCCAGTTTCGAGACGCTGCAGCCGTACAGCGTGGAGGGGCTAGGAGCGCACACAAGGAAGGAGCCGTGTACGTGTGCGCTCGGCGTTCGGCCAGCTTCGGGCAGTAGAAGAGAACAGATATACAATTCTCTGCCTCTTTCTTTCCTAAACTATAGCTATAGCTATGACGCGTCGCCAGCCTCAAGATTTCGAGAGAATCATATATGCTTTAGCGGCTTGGCTCGTTTATTAGATCTCGCGTGTCTCGTACTATTTCGATTTTACAATAAAAACGTAAAAATTAGTAATTGGATAAATATTGTAATTTCATTGAAATTTATTTTGCACATAAAAATTGAACTAATGCACATAAAAGATAAACTAATTAAAAAAATAAAGAATAGAAAGAGCATAAATAATAAAAATCTACTCTTGGCTTTTTTATAAATGTAAATAAAGAGAAAGTAAGAGAGAGCGAGAGAGGAAGAGGAGACAGTGAGAGAGAGAGAGAGAGAGAGAGAGAGAATAATTTTAAATTTATTTATTTAATAATATTTAATAGTTACGATAAATAATAGTTTTTTATTATTAATGGGCCGAAAGAGCCTCTTCTTCCTCCTCTTCTAAAATTTTGGCCTCGACCTCGACCTCGGCCTCCGCCTCCGCCTCCGCCTCTATTAAAACAAAGTGCACGGGCACCACCCCTCTGCCGACACCATCGGGCCCGCGCACGTCCGCGACCACGGCCTCTATGGTCATCTAAATTAAATAAATAATATTAAATTTACTATATATATATATATATATATATATATATATATATATATATATATGTGCGTGTATGTGTGTATATTTAAATGTATTTAAAAAAATGACGAATAACATACTTCTTAATTGCTGCTGCTGCTGTTGTGGCTGCTGCTGTTGCTGTTCCTGTTGCAGCTCTTGTTGCAGCTTTTGTTGCTGCTCTTGCTGCTGCTGCTGCTTCTGTAACTGCTGCTGCTGCTGCTTCTGTAACTGCAGCAACTGCTGCAGCAATGCTTGCTGCCCTTTTAATAATTCTGCTTGCTCTTGTTGCTGCAACAACTTTTGTATAACAGCATCAGTAGAATCCTCATCTTCTCCTAACAGCATCTGTTCTGCTTTTTCACTTAAACTCTCTTCTGCAAAAATATAAGAAACATGTGTAGGTTTCAAACTTTTTTTATTTAACAAATCTACCAGAATCGATGGCGCTATTTTGGCTATGTGCTCGCTTTTGTTCACAATGTCAAATACATATTTACATCTTTCGTTATATACAAACATGTACATATTAAAGTGACTTTTAAAAAAACGTTAGGCGCTTACATATGTATAAATATGTTTTTAAAACACATAAACTTAATCACACACAAGATCATTAATGTATTTTTTTTTATTCTATTGTATATGTGCTGAAGATGGTCCAAAGAAAGGGACCAAAACGTTCGCTAATTTTATTCGCAATAAAGAATACATGCGCCTTACGTACTGCGTTTGGCTCTTATTGCCATTATTTTTACATAGTAGATTATATATTTTATTACTCTTTTAATAATGGTATTAGAACAATTTTATAAATAATAAAAATCTTTAAATTTTAAATTTTTTATATTTATAACTAAAATTTGCACTAAAGTTAATGATCTTGATTAAGTTTATGTGTTTTAAAAACATTTACACATGTGTAAGCGCCTAACGTCTTTTTAAGTCACTTTAATATGTACATGTTTGTATATAACGAAAGATGTAAATATGTATTTGACATTGCGAACAAAAGCGAGAGCCTTATAATTATATTTGAATAAAATATATGTTTCAAATATTATTTAACACTTACGTGACATTTTGCTCCTTCTCTCGCTGTTATCTGTTGTCGACTGACTCGTTTTGCGGATACGCTCGTGCCCGGTAGTCACCGACAAATATTGTCAACAAATATATGTACTTGTTTCACAAAACGTATTTGTTTCATTTCTGTTTCTGGTGGCTTTAAGAAAGGTCTTGTCTTCTTGTTGATCGTCGCTTTGTCGAATATTATTCACAACATTTATAAAAGTAAGTTTTCACATATACATATATACACACACGCGAATACAAACACACGTATATATTTTGCTGTATATTTTTACAGTTTTTTTTGCTCTTTCTCCTTTTTTAATAATCATTATAGAAATGTGTGATCAATTAACCAAAAAACGTAAGCGAAGTTTTACAGAAGCTTGGCTTAGTGACGATCGATACAAATCTTGGATACGCAAAGTATCATCCGATAACAGTCTTTATTATTGTAATATATGTAATAAAAATTTTCCATGTTCATCGTATGTTTCCAGACATGTGGATTCTGCGTGTCATAAAAATAGTATTAAAGACAATTTGTGTAATAATAATAATGAAAATTTACAAGATAAAAAAGTACAGTGTAAAAGAACATTTAGACCACAATGGCTAGATATAGACGAATTTAAATTATGGTTACGTGAAGTACCAAATAACGCCAGTTCATTTTCTTGTTTGATCTGTGATAGATCAATTGCTGGCGGTCTATCACATATATATCGACACGCAGAATCCAAAATGCACAGAAATAAATCAAAAAGTAATATAGAAACAAACAAAACGAATGAAGAATGTTTGAATACGCAAACCGATGAATCGTTTTTAACGTTTGATGAGCGAAAAAAATCAGCGGAGATACGATATGCCGCATTGATTACTGAAAAAAATATTCCTCATCAAACTGCAAAAGAGATTCTCAGCTTTTTTCAAGACATAGGAAAAGATCCTAATGTGTTAAAAAGTATGAATATGGGTCGAACGAAATGCAAAAATATCATTTCGAATGTTTTATGTCCGGTTGAGACAGAACGTGTAGTTAATAACATACAAAATACGAAATTTTCTGTGTTTATTGACGAAACGTCTGATATAACCAATGAAAAATGGATGACGTTTCTAGTTCGATATGTTGATCTCGAAACTTTAGATATTCGGTCGCAATTAGTAAAATTAATTGACATTGATGCAAGAGATTGTAGTGCAGAAAAATTATTTAATGCATTTGAATTTGAAATGTATAAACTTCAGATTCCATTTTTAAATATTATTGCTCTATCATGCGACAATGCATCTGTAATGACAGGGAAACATTTATCTTTTAAAAAGAAACTTGAATTAAAATGCAAAAATTTATTAACATTTTCATGTCCTTGCCATTCCGCCGCATTGGCTGCGCACGCTGCATGCGCTAAAATGCCCGATTTCTGCGAAGAATTTCTAAAAAAAATTGCAAGTTATATTAACAGCAGTCCAAAGCGTTTAGCTATTTTCAATGAATTTTGTGATTGTTTTCAAGATACAAATCGTAAAATTTTGAAGTTATGCGATACTCGGTGGCTCTCGCATTATTCATGTATTGACAGAGTTCTTGAGTCATGGGATACAATAAAATATTTCCTTAATGAAATGGTCATGAGCGATAAAGTAAAGTCTGGGGAATATTTATTATCTTTAATGGAAAATGTAGAAATAAAAGCATATTTTCTATTTTTAAAATACGTTTTAAATTTTTTTAACTCTTTTAATGCTTTTTTTCAAGCTCATGAAACAAGAATTCATTTATTACAACCTAAATTTTTAAATTTTCTTATGCAAATCTGTCAAAATTTTTTAAAACCAAACTTATTAAAAGATTTACTTAAAAATATTTCATTCCATGAAAAGGACAATCACAAATCTCTTGATAATATAACTTTGGGATCGGAATGCGAAGAATATCTTTGTAAGTTAGTGAAGGAAGGACATGCAGATGTTATAACGATTATTCGACAAAATTGTTTGCAGTTTTACATTATTGCTGCCGAAGAAATTAGAAAGAGATTACCTGTCAATAACATATTTTTGCATAAATTACAAGTCTTTCAACCACATTTAGCTTTATTTAATAATAACAGAGAAACTTCTTTTAACGATGTTTTTTTATCGCACAAACCCTAAAAGGCTTCGATGAAAACGGTTTAAAAGAAGAATGGCTTATGTTGGCTTCTGACTTCACTATTGAAGAAAAACAAAATCTTGTAAAAATAAATTTTGACAACATGTGGAAAGAAATTTTGAAACGTCAATCCGTCAATAATCCAAAATATCCAAATTTAAGATCACTTTTAAATGCGGTAAGATCACTACCGCACTCCAACGCGGATCCTGAGAGAACATTTTCTCTTTTATCTGATCTAAAAACAAAAAAAAGAAACAGACTTTCGTCGACCTCTATAAATGCAACTTGCGTATTCAAATCAGCGTTGAAGACAAGAGGGGAAACAGCCTTAAATATGGTCATAAATGACAAACATCTACAACGTATGTCGACAAAAAATTTATATATTAGTCCTATACAAAAAATAAAAAGTAGCTTGACGTTGTATGCTGCAGACGTTACAAATATTGCTGGTCCCTCCTCGTCTAATGATACGCAATAATAAAATATCCAAAATTGTCTGTAAAAGACATCACGCTTGTTAAAGATAAGCGTGCAAAAAAATTATGTCTGCTAAAAATATTTTGTCTATATATAAAAGACATCACACCTGTGTAAGACAGGTGTGTAAAAAATTGTCTGTACAAGACATCACGCGTGTTAAAGCGTGTAAAAAGTTTTAATAAATTCTGTGTCTGACATCCTGTCTGCAAAAGACATCACACCTGTGTAAAACAGATGTGTAAAAGAATTGTCTGCAAAAGACATCACACCTGGGTAAAACAGGTGTGTAAAAGAATTGTCTGCAAAAGACATCACACCTGGGTAAAACAGGTGTGTAAAAAAATTGTAAAAGACATCACGCTTATGAAAGATAAGCGTGTAAAAAAATAGTATATTAATATATAATTGTCTTTTTATATTTATATTTTTATATTTTATATTTATATTTTTTATATTTTTTCATATTTTTTTATATTTATATTTTATTTATATTTTTTTAAATATCTATTTCATGTCCTTTCTACCTATCCTCTGTTCCATCTACATTCCTTGGAAATGTAAAAAAATTGTTTTCCTTAATATTATATTAAAATTATTACACATAATATAATTATTATATCTAATATAATATTAAAGGAAACATTTTTTCACATTTCTTTCCTGACGGAAGAGACCACCACCTTCTCGCGGTTTCCGTTGAGCAACAATATGTACGTTCATTTACAAAAAAAGATATACAATAGAAGAATTTATATTATTGCAAAATAATTATTTCTTCTTTTATTTTACTACTTGTATTTAATTAGTATTGGTCGAGTGGTAGGAGTGTTTCTATGTGAATTTATTTGACTAGCGGTTTAAAAAAATTATTAATTAGTTAACTTGTATTTAATATTAGCAAAATAAAAAATATACTATTAGAATAATTTTTCCAAATAACAATTTAATTTTTTACTTAATTTTTCTTACGCTAACAATAAATCATCTTTATAACTTAATAACAACTTTTTGAGAAAAAAACGTACGTGTTGGCCAAGAGTGGATTTTTATTATTTACGCTCTTTTTATTCTTTATTATTTTAATTAGTTTATATCTTTTATGTGCAAAATAAATTTCAATGAAATTACAATATTTATCTAATTACTAATTTTTACGTTTTTATTGTAAAATCGAAATAGTACGAGACACGCGAGATCTAATAAACGAGCCAAGCCGCTAAAGCATATATGATTCTCTCGAAATCTTGAGGCTGGCGACGCGTCATAGCTATAGCTATAGTTTAGGAAAGAAAGAGGCAGAGAATTGTATATCTGTTCTCTTCTACTGCCCGAAGCTGGCCGAACGCCGAGCGCACACGTACACGGCTCCTTCCTTGTGTGCGCTCCTAGCCCCTCCACGCTGTATGGCTGCAGTGTATCGAAACTGGCATCACTGCCCCATGTTAGGAGGGAAGCCGTTTTTAAACGGTAATCGTAGAACGTAGCGTCCGTCAAGTATACGAGTGTGAGTGTCGACAAAATGTCGCTCACACTGTTCGTCTTCCTCAGACACAATTGGGAGAGACGGGATGCTTTCGTCTTCCCAGAATTTCTGGAGCGAGGCGTTAGTGTCCTCGCACGACACACAGTGCAGAACGGGGATAGATCCCGGAGGGCCGGAGTCGTTTCCGGTAGGTCCGGAGACGATCCAGCCGAGCACGGTGAGCTGCGCGGTAGGAGTGCGGAGAGGCCCTTGTCGAAGACCTTTCAACAACAGCGCGCCGTATAAGTCCGCGCCAACAAGTATGTGAATCGGATGACTACTCGACGGATTGAGATCGGCTAACGGCAAATCACGCAAGTGCGGCCACGATTCTACTGGTCTTGTCTGGGAGGCTGTGTAAGCAGTAATTTTTTGGTAAACGTAGGCCGTAAACGGAAACGACGGGCTTTCCCCAGAGCATGAGGTCAGAGAAAGATCGACGCGAGATCGGGCAACGCCGTTAAATTTCTCCCCGAAACAATGTATCTTTAAGCCGGCGCGATAGCGTTTGGTTCTCATTGTTTGGCAAAGTGACTCCGATATGAAAGTATAAGTGGACCCTTGGTCCAACAAAGCGCGTAACGTGAAAACGCGGCCCTCAGGTGTGGTGATTTTAACCCAAGCGGTGGCTAACAATACTTGAGGAGGCGAATTTTCATACTCTTTAGCCGCGTGAACAGTTTGAACGGTAGCAGATGTCGGGGACTCTGACGAAACCGACACCGGAGTTGCCGCAGCGTTTGACGGTAGCGCGGTAGCAGGGGGATCCGCTTTCTTAGCGTAGTTTCCGTTATCACTATGAAGGAGGGAATGATGCGGGTGACGGCAGGTATTGCAACGACCTTTGCTCTTGCAATTCTTTAATTGGTGATCTAACTTCAAACAGTTGAAGCAGCACTTATATTGTCGCGCTAATTGCCTACGCTGATCCACCGACTGAGCTATAAAATTATCGCACTTGGCCAAACAATGACTTCCGGAACATTGAACGCACTTCAGTACCGAGACGTGATTAACGGAAGAACGGCCTTTATTGCTTCGCAAATTATTCGACACAGAGTCTGAGTGCGACGGGTAGTCTCCTAGCCCGCGGATGCGGCACGTCAGGAAATCATGTATCTCCTTATACGTAGGATACTCGTTTGAATTGCCTCGCGTCAGGTTCCATTTATTGCGGGTACGCGGGCTAAATTTCTGAGAAATTATATAGACCAAAAGATCGCTCCATTGCTCGACCGGACGTGTCATGTTGGTCAAGGCAGCTAAAGCAGCGGACGCGTTATCTCTAAGTCGTTTCAAATCACTGACCTGCTCCGTTTTCATTTTTGGCAAGTCCGCAAACGAGTGGATATGAGCGTGAATGATGGCGTTTCGGTTATCATACTCATCGGTGAGAAGCTTCCACGCGGGATCATAATTCGTTTCAGAGATTTTAATATTACTAACGAGCAACGCAGCATCACCGATCAGACTCGATTTCAAATAGTGTAATTTTTGAGTATTCTTCAAGGAATCGTTGTTTGCGACGATAGATTCAAAAATTCCTCGAAAATTTTCCCATTCTACAAAACTTCCCGAAAACTTAGGGAGCGTGATGCGAGGCAATTGCATTCCGGACGACGCGTCGCGCAGTGAAGAATCGTTACAACGGCCCGAAGGGCTAGGTTCGCGCTTCGAAAGTTTACTGACCGATTCAGCGAGGTAGTCCGCAGTCTCGATGTAACTATCCTCAGCGTCCAAGATCTCCTGCTCGATGAAGTATGTCTCCGTCTTTTGCTCCTCCTCAGTAGCGGTCTGTAGAATTTTCACATGTAGAGCCTGACACTTTTCCCACAGCTTCTCCAGGGCGGACTGTCTCGATGTCGTCTTCGGAAGAGTAACGTTAGCTTTCGCCAATTTCTTGTAATTAATCAATACTCGATTTATCGAGTCGATCAGCAAGAGCCGTAGGTCGGACATGGTGAATTCGAACGTCACGTCGAAGAAAGAAAAAATCAGGCAGACGACATGGAAACGTTCGGGGAGTTGACAGTAGACTCCGCGAAGTTATAGTCGTTGATGATTCGCAGTCGTCGTTGGCGGTCTCTGAAGGCTTGCGTGGATTGCGGTGGCCTTAGAGTAGTCAGAGTAATTTCAAAGGTCGATTGATGTACGCTCTCCTTCGGAACTTGGAGTCACTTTGATAGAAAATCGAAAAGTTCCGATTTCGAGTCGATCAAGGTGCACGAGATACAAAGTCCTTCTGGTACGTGCGTGACAGCCGCAGCACCTTCCGCGGAGGTTGGTCAGTTAGCAAATATCGTGCAATGAGATATTTGCTGTCGATTATCTCGTTCCGGCTCCTGGGAGTACACCTCACTTTCTTCCGTGTTAGCGGCACCGGGAAAATATCTTGATCACGTGTGTCATACGTGCGACGGTGCGACGTAACGTAGCGGGCGTACGGAGCGGCGCGGTATGGAGAGAGTCCGGCTCGCGGGAGAGCGATAGAGAGAGAGAGAGAGCGTGCGTGATGATATGCACGTCACGTCGCGCGAGAGCGAGAGAGAGAGAGAGCGCGCGCTGCACGAGAGAGTTAGTCACTGTCACACCTTCACAAGATCCGGCTCGAAGGACCAATGTTTTGTTGCTCGGGAAAAAATTGTAAACAAAAATCACTCCGTTCAACAATAAACTTTAATGCCGGTTAAGTTTTACAGCAAAAGTTCTCTTTTCACTCGATACACGCTATCTTAAACTGGTAGAAGAATATCGCTCACGGAACGCTGGTGTCAGCGAGTCTCGCTTAGCTCTCCAAAATCGGATCTGGTCCTCGTCTCGTTACCGGAGCAGTTTCGGCTAATTACGGGAGGAGTGATCAATCCACGCTTCGATTCGCAATTGGCTCTCGCAAATCACACGATACCTTAGGCCAATAAGGAGCACATTCCTTTATATAAAGAAAGGTACGAGTTCGCGCAAACACATGTCATCCTTGTCGCATAAGGAATTCGAAGGGCCACGCATCGATCGCGTGAGAGCGCGTGATATCGAAAGACTTCGCGAGAACTTTCGACATTTTCCGATACAAGACTATCTGACTTAGTTTTCGTACTCTCGTTTGGAGTGCTGCACACATTGGTCGCCGTTATGTTAAACGAGATTTTGTTAGTGATAATATTTTTAAATGTTGCGTGCTGAAGGTCGTCAATCTCCATGGTATCTTGAATCTTTACATCTTCAGAATTACATCGAACTATCGGCGATTCGTAAACATCGGCGATCATTGACTTTTCTGAATCTTTGTCTGCATCATCTGGCAGAGCGTCCGATTCTTTTGAGCGCTCCTTTATTTTATCGTCAATACGCTCAAGATGTTGGAACACGTATCTATCTATCCGCATCGGAATCTCACCCCAAAAATCACGGTTTTTTAAATCTGAAAATTCTGACTCGACTGCAGCTGAGGTAGCGATTACCGAGCCTCTCCGGAAAATTGGCACTATAATGCTGGTTCATAGGGGCACATACGGAAGCAAGTATCTTTTGAGCTTCTTCGCGAAGTCTACATTATAACATGCATTAATCATATCACCGTCAGACGACTGATCAGCAATATCCAGTGCTGCGTTATACAACTGGTCACTCCACAATTTCCAGCCTACTTTGTCGATTTCGTTTTCTACGGGGTTCTCTCCCGCATCGAATTCTTCTCCATCGGTTTCGGAATTAGTCTCATCATCATCATTGTTTTTCAACTGTACCCCGCTTATTTTATTGTTTAAAAATCGCAGTCGTTCGTCAGATGGTAGACGTTCGCCATTTGGACTTGAGCCGACACATTTGCTGAGGGAAACAATGAGAATCGATTCGATCATGTACGATAAATCATCTAGGTTTGAAATTTGATTGGCTTTTCCGATGCATCGTTTATAAAATCACCGTACTAAGCACTTATCTTTTCCCTTCAGACTTGGCCACCGCGTAATCATTGCCGAGAGATGACATATGTCTAATCGAATAAACGTTGATGGCAATGAAGCTGATTTGTTTCCAATAGCATTGTAACATTTTTGTAAATAATCGTGAAAACTTAAACATATGTCAAATATTTCAGCTACCGCAATCAACAATGACCAACCAAAATCTGTAACGACGATTGGTGGGATTTGTGCGTTTGCAGCGAGTATTAGGCGCAAAAAATTAGCGACAATGAGAGATCGTTGATCAGCTGAAACCATCTGGAACGTAGGTACGCTACCTTCCTGTGTCACGAGTACACACTAATAAAGAAAAATGTGCGGCTCATGTGATTTACCACGCTTCGCAATCCGCCCGTAGCATCAATAGTGAATATTGCATTTGGATCTTTACGGCAGCGAGATACGTATATCTGTAATTGTTCGGGCCGCCAATAAATACAGTTGAACTTTAGTAATGCGACGTGATGTATACACCCAACAAACTTACCGTGTTCAGCGCTTTTCAATAAATTTAATGCCGGATTAGCGAACTTTAAACCATATTTCTCTAATAGTCGCTGTTTTTTTGCTTTTCGGACGACTTCGTTACTTGGTAAAATCGGTGGGTTTTTACCGCCAAACTTTATGCGTCCAGTTTCTTTTCGTCGCCAAGCCACCGCATCTTTGCGTCCATTAATAAGAAAGTCGGCGACGTGGAGACGACGTGCGCCTCTCAATTGCCTTCTTTTTTTTTCCGGAATGAGATTTAGGTTTAATCCCATCAATGTGACATTTGAGAATAACATCGACGTCTTTTGCTGGTTCGTTTATCAAGTTACCCGAAATTTTCGCGCTACATTCGCGGCAAAATCCCTCAAATGTTAAGAAATATTTTGCAATTGCACTTCGGTAGACATTATGATTTTTGGAAACAAACGCAATCGAGTTGGTGCTGTACCCACATTGCTTCAGCAACCACATCTGCCCATCCTTCTCGCAATTTCCAATATAGTCGTTTACCGTACATTTTTTCTTGAGATCGGATAGCATGTCATTTTTCTGGTGATATTACGAGATTAATATTAATCGAGGTAGAACTGATCTGAGTATCTGTGCTCTGATCTGTACATGCTGTTTCATTCAAGTCGCTATTGTCTACGGAGGTGGTCAATTCTTGCTCGCGAATATCAAATGTTTTCAAAATATGATCTTTGAAACCATTACGATTGCTGTTAACAATCGTATATACATATATGCTTTGGCGTGATCCTCGATCCTTTATCTGCCATCAGTTTTGAAATTCTCTGATAAACTTCATCGAAAGGTGGAAGAACGTGCCCTTTATCGTTAATAGCGAGACATTTAGCATCCGACAAAATTTGCTGTAAAGCAATTTTATCGTACGCCAATTTTTTCCTCATTTTTTAAGCGAATTTTTTATATCTACGTACTTTTTTCATTCAGCTCGAATGCCTCGAAGTTTTGTAAAAAAGAAAGATATAAAATTACAGAAGTAGAGTCGGAAACAATGTCGAAAATGAAATTAGGCAATTAATTTGTTGTTATTTAAATGAGCCAAAAACAGAAAAATTTAGTTACGCAGATGACGAGTGAGATCACGCAAAGGGAAAACTTTACAACTTTATTATGTATTACAGGGAAAGTAAGTAATTTAGTATTACAGGGAAAGATTCGTAAACGATATGTAGAGTTCCGACAAATAGGAAACCAAATATTGAAACTATGTAGAAAAAGAATCGCATACAATGTCAAAAAAGAATTCCGACAAATACAATAATAAAAAAATGAGAAATAAGTAGTCGACGATTCAAGAACAAGAGCGCAGTTCAGTAAAATCGTCAATAGAAGCATATAAGCGGAGTATGCAGGACGTGCGACCCAGTGGAAGCGACGACTCTTTCCTATATACTTACGCTTTGCCAAATTGCCCACGCAATAGCATGCTTACAGCATGTGGAAGGGATAGGCTGGATAGGAAGGGGATAGCACACACCAACGCCATTGGTGGGCGCTATCCCCTTTCTATCCAGCCTATCCCCTCCACATGCTGTAAGCATGCTGTTGCGTGGGAAATCTGGCAGCCTTCCTTACGCTGCCTACCAAACGATATACGCATGTTCAAACGATTCTAGCGCTTTGGTTTGCCGGCTGTAGCGACATGGAAGCGCGTCCCCACCACACGATATTGGAAACTATCCTACCTACAGAACTAAGGCGCGCGCAATTCAATCTATTATATTGCCAATCTGAAACTATACTCTTTTAACTATAAACACGAACATAGTTCGGAATTCGTACATATACTCTGTGACGTTGCCGTCCCGCGAGCGCGTCCACCGAGTTCCTCCCTAAGCGCGAAGCGCGGACCGAAGGGCCGCGTCAGGCGCAACCTAACGAGAACCGTGTCGCAGCCTTCAGAGAGGCGTCTGTTATCGTTAATTTCTTTCGAGCGTTATAGAAATTTATTTATTTTTTTTTGGTACGAGCGAATGAGTACGGAGGCAATCAAGGCAGAGGAGAAACGGAAGGCCCGGCTAACGGAGAAATTATACGGGGATCGCGGGAGAAAAGCGAGCGCGAAGGAGAGCGGAGAACACAGAGCATGAACCGGAAGCAAGAGCCGTGGCATCCGGCCGGAGAGAAATCAGCTGGGGAGCCTTAGCGCCGGCCCTGTACAACGGGCCTTAGCCAAATAATAATCGGAATATCGCCGGGTACCCGCGCCCCCGCCACGGCCTTGAGCGTGTCGCTTACCGACGTGCCGCCGCGTGATTGGCCGCGATAACACGCATCCCGCGTGCGCAGCCTTGGGGAAGGCCCAGAGCCATCAATCCTGGATCGCAAGAATCCGGGAATCAGCCTGTCACGACCCGTGCTGACGAGAGGAACTCGGACCGCCGCTGCCATTTCGAGAAGGACGAGCCGTTGCCGTCCTACTGAACCTGAGTGAGCCAAGGTGCCGGTGAGGTCCTCCGTATTTCACGCCAAGTGCGATCGCGCCCGGGATCGCTGCACTCTGTCGACGTCGCCGCAATTTCTTTTGTGTAATTTAGTGCGTGGGCTAGGCCCGATAATTAATAGATTTTTTTTGGCGATGCGACGGCGCCGACAAGTGGCCTCGATCCCTGGAGTCCTCAAAGCACAGGCCTTGTGTATGATAGTTAATTTCTTTTGATCGCGCTATTGTATTAAAGTCTTGTCGTCTCTCTGGAGATTCGCGTCGCGGATCTGTCGTCGTGGGTAGCTTATGCGTCGTTACTGAGTGTCGAATGTGTGTCGTACGAGTGAGAGAGAGTGATCGAGTGTCGCGTGAGATGGCAAATACCTGCGTTAGCGAGTAGAATGCGAGTGTGAATGAGAAAATTGTGCCGCGTTTCCTAGCCGCCTTTGTCGGCGAATCGAATTCGAGATTGTTCGCGTCTGTATGGAAAATTTCTAAGCGGTCGGCGAGGCCAAACGACTGTAGATCGTCGTTGTAATTTGCCGTCGGAAAATGTCCGACGTATGATATTTCGTCGTTGTAGAGAGTACAAGAATTTTGGACGCCGGAACGAACACCCAGTCTCGTAAGCAAATCGCTACTGCCGAACGAGGCGAGCGTTCATTATTACGGGTGGTTATTTTGATGTCTTGCGAATCTTGTTCTTATCAATTACTATGTTAACTTTTACTTCACTTATCTTTAGTCGAGTTTAATATCTTTTAATATTATTCATTCTGTTCGCCGATTTTCTGATCCGAGATTGTCGTATCTTTAATATTCCATAGTTCTTTATTATTACTTTTCGGTGCCGCGTTCCTCACCATTATTTATCTGTCCATTATCACCCTGAAACTGTTTATTATCAATTATCTCTGATTCTTTTCTTTTATTATTATCGCCTCTAATTGAATCTTCTTATTTTCATCTTTTATTATACACATCTTTCATTGAATTATTACGTTACTCGATTGTAATAAACCCGCTTTATTTATATCACCTATTTGCTTTTTTTTTGTACGTTCGTTACCGTCTGTATTGTTCGCTCGTTTTTAGTGCCTACTGTATCTGTCGCCTCTTGCCTAATTTTGCGTTCCGTCAACCAACACTCTGCCCCTCTGCCGTTAGGCGAGCTAGCCCGCCCGTGACGAACACCGGTAATTAACGTTCGCGTAATTTAGCGTGATATCGCGAATTGACGCGTGAAAGACCGCGTCTGGCGCCCAATATTCGGTTTTCGCGTGGGATACTCGGTTTTCGACCCGGCACGCGCGGAACTCCTATCAACCCGTTCCTTTTCGGCGCGTTATCATTTCTCTTGATCCCTTCGCCCTTTTTGTCGGCGACTTTCCCGCACGTCTCTCGCGTTCAACGAGTGAACTCCCCATACCGCCATAAGAATCCAAAAATTTTGCATTCTTATGGCGGTATAGATAGCCAGCTTTAAGACCGTCCGCGTCGAAGATCGTCTTATATCGTATATCAAGACAGGGTTTGAGACGTCTTAAGCAACGTCTTAATTAGAAGACCTGATTATGAATACCGCTCTAAATATTTTTTCCTGGGGCCTAGTTCTATGTATTTTTTTGCCCCTGATTATGAATATCGCAGTCACTTTTCCGAAAACTCGAAAATTCTAGGTGTATATACAAAAAAAAACGATAATTAGTTATTTTTACCAAGAATTGTTGAGCTTTTTATAAAATCTCGGTGAAATTCGTGATCAGCTAAAAATTTCGGAAAAATCGGATAGGCCCTTGAAATGCTGTAAAATCGAAAAAAAATTATTTCACTCGTTTTACCCCCATTTTCAAAAACTCAAAAATGTGGAATTTTCAGATAACTATAACCTTGTTCTAAATTGATCAATTTAGGCTTGTCAATTGTGTTTTGAATAGACTTAGAGAATGCCGTTTGGTTCATCCCTATATCTCTACTTGTATAGTCGTGAGAGCACTTTGAAAATCGAGCGAAAAAAACGCAATGGCGTTTTTTTAATGTCAAAACACCATGGAAAAATTGGCAAAAAATTTTGGGTCTTCAATATTGTTTTTAAAGGCCTAATTCGATGTATTTTGATTCCCTGATTACGAAGATCGCGGTTATTTTTTCAAAATATCGAAAACTTAAGGTGAAATAGAATAAAAACCATATGGAAAAATTGCACAAAAGTTTTGGAATTTAATATTTATTTTAAGATACAATTGTTTAAATATTGTTAGAAGTCAGAACTCTTTTCAAATACATGGAGGAGTACTAGAACTATAAAGTAGGACTCGACAAGAGCCCAGAACTCGCGCTGATTCGCCAGCATATCATTATCGTTTAGTTATGATGTTAACGAAAATTGTAAAAAATTATTTAAAAATTGTTAGAAGCCAGAACTTTTCTCAAATACATTGAGTAGTACTAACACTATAACATAGAACTCGAAAAGTGCCCAGAATTCGTGCTGAATCGCCAGCAGATCATAATCGTATAGTTCGGATGTTGATGAAAATTGTTAACAATTATTTAAAAATTGTTAGAAGTCAGAACTCTTCTCAAATACATGTAGGAGTACTACAACTATAACGTAGGACTCGATAAGAGCCCAGAACTCGCGCTGATTCGCCAGCAGATCATGATCGTATATTTTGAAATGTTGTTAAAAATTATTAACAATTGTTTAAATATTGTTAGAAGTCAGAACTCTTTTCAAATACATGGAGGAGTACTAGAACTATAAAGTAGGACTCGACAAGAGCCCAGAACTCGCGCTGATTCGCCAGCATATCATTATCGTTTAGTTATGATGTTAACGAAAATTGTAAAAAATTATTTAAAAATTGTTAGAAGCCAGAACTTTTCTCAAATACATTGAGTAGTACTAACACTATAACATAGAACTCGAAAAGTGCCCAGAATTCGTGCTGAATCGCCAGCAGATCATAATCGTATAGTTCGGATGTTGATGAAAATTGTTAACAATTATTTAAAAATTGTTAGAAGTCAGAACTCTTCTCAAATACATGTAGGAGTACTACAACTATAACGTAGGACTCGATAAGAGCCCAGAACTCGCGCTGATTCGCCAGCAGATCATGATCGTATATTTTGAAATGTTGTTAAAAATTATTAACAATTGTTTAAATATTGTTAGAAGTCAGAACTCTTTTCAAATACATGGAGGAGTACTAGAACTATAAAGTAGGACTCGACAAGAGCCCAGAACTCGCGCTGATTCGCCAGCATATCATTATCGTTTAGTTATGATGTTAACGAAAATTGTAAAAAATTATTTAAAAATTGTTAGAAGCCAGAACTTTTCTCAAATACATTGAGTAGTACTAACACTATAACATAGAACTCGAAAAGTGCCCAGAATTCGTGCTGAATCGCCAGCAGATCATAATCGTATAGTTCGGATGTTGATGAAAATTGTTAACAATTATTTAAAAATTGTTAGAAGTCAGAACTCTTCTCAAATACATGTAGGAGTACTACAACTATAACGTAGGACTCGATAAGAGCCCAGAACTCGCGCTGATTCGCCAGCAGATCATGATCGTATAGTTCGAATGTTGATTAAAATTGTTAACAATTATTTAAAAATTGTTAAAAGCCAGAACTCTTCTCAAATACATGTAGGAGTACTAGAACTATAACGTAGGACTCGATAAGAGCCCAGAACTCGCGCTGATTCGCCAGCAGATCATGATCGTATATTTTGAAATGTTGTTAAAAATTGTTAACAATTATTTAAAAATTGTTAGAAGCCAGAACTTTTCTCAATTACATGGAGGGGTACTAGAACTATAACGTAGGATTCGAAAAGTGCCCGGAACTCGCGCTGATTCGCCAGCAGATCATGATCGTATAATTCGTGTAAAAATTGTTAGAAGCTAGAACTCCTCTCAAATACATGGAGGAGTACTAGAACTATAACGTAGGATTCGAAAGGAGCCCAGAACTCATGCCAACGTACCAGTATATCAGTCATATCACTGAGATACCAGATGATTAGCAGATAGTAGATAATTTATTTGATTTTTTTTGGTAAAATCGCCAGAACTATCACCAAAAAGTATCAAGAACTGTAGAACTTGGCTGCATGCGAGAAGAACTCCTTTTTATCTTTGATCTGCTGGAGAATGATCTGCTACGTGAAGTTAGCAGGTCATTTTTTTAATCGACCTTTTTTTGGGTAAAATCACCAGAACTATCACTAAAACGTATCAAGAACTATAGAACTCGGCTGCATGCGAAGAGAACTCCCTTTTATTTTTGATCTGCTGGAAAATGATATGCTAACTTCACAGACATGGCGACGAATTAGCAATCGAAGAAGTTATATCAATTGTTTTTTGCTTTTGTTGTTTTTTTAGACGTAGAGACTTTGTTGTCTTGAGCTGTCCTTTTTTTGACATTTTATTGCGTATTGCTTCTTCTTTTAAGCTCTTAAATAATGGCAAGTTCCTTAGCGGCTTGTCGGATAATGGGATGTCCTTGTCTACTTCCATATCATTTAACATTCTGATGGAAGATTGATTGTTTTCAAGAACCTCGCCCGCCCGAAGGCGGGAAAGGTTAGGTAAATGATGTTCGTCAATAATTAAGTTAGTATGGAAGCCTTAACAAAAGGATGGAGTACGTACTTTATACACTGCTACTAGCGAGAAATTATTCCAACTTAATATAAATGCAATTACAGACTGAGGCTTAATAACGAGGAAAATTTTGTATGGAAGCTACGCAGCACTCGAAAAGCTCACTCTCCAGATCGGAGAACGACTGGTAACATGAAGCACCGCTGGCACGATCTACTGTCGAGCGCGTTAACTATACAAAACTAATACATTTTTATTTTGCATGTGTTGTTGTATGTGTTGCAACGACTTTATATTCCCGGTGTGAACGGGCTTTATTGCCGTCCCGCTCTCGCCGTCGCGCGGATCTTCTCTTTTGCGCCAACGACAGGGAGGTTCCTCGTTGAACGCGAGAGTCGAACGGGAAAGTCGCCGACAAAAAGGGCGAAAGGATCAGGGGAAATGATAACGCGCCGAAAAGGAACGGGATGCTGGGAGTTCCGCGCGTGCCGAAAACCGAGTATCTAACGCGAAAACCGAAGATTGGGCGCCAGACGCGGTCTCTCACGCGTCAATTCGCGATATCAACGAAATTACGCGAACGTTAATTATCAGGATTTGTCACGGGCGGGCTCGCCTAACGGCAGAGGGGCAGGGTCTTGACGTTGGTTGACGGAACGCGAAATTTCGCAAGAGGCGACAGACACAGTAGACACTAAAAACGGGCAAACAATACAGACAGTAACAGACGGACACGAAGAAAAAAAAAGAAAAAGCGAATAAATAATATAAATAAAGCCGGGTTTATTACAATCGATTAGAAAATTATGAGCAGTTGAAAATAATAATAAAAAGCAAGGCAAAGTGACGGAATTTAGTTAATTACAGAATTAATAAAAGAAAGAAGTAGAGATACGGGATGATAACCGGTTCGTGAGAAATGAGAAATAGATAATGGAGAGTAAATAAATCGGTGAAAAGAAACATAAAGAAATCGGAAAATTGACGTTATTGCTATCCCTGAGCGAGAAATTCGGCGGACAGAATTGATAATATTAACAGATCTTAAACACGACTAGAAACAATGCGAGAATAAACAGTAAACATAATTTTTGCGAATAAGAAGATTGGCGAGACCCGACGAAATAATAAAGGCACGCAAGCATTCACATTCGCCCCGCTCGGCGGCAACGATTCGCCTACGAGACTGGGTGTTCGATCCGACGGATCGGATTCTCTTACAACGACGTGGAATTATAAATCGGACATTTCCCGACTTCCGGATATAACGACGATTTTCGGTAACAACGCCCTCGCCAGCCGCATTGAGTCGTAGCAAAATTATCGATACCGACGCGAAGAGTAAGCGAAATCGAGACGCCGACAAAGGCGGCAACGCGACGCAATTCTCTCACACGCATTCACGCCTTACAGGCGGTTCACGCAATCTCACGCGTCGAACGCGACTCTCAATCACTCTATCACATTCACACTACATACCTCGACAAGCTATACGACGCTTAATTACATGCAACAAGATATTCGCGACGCGAATCTCCAGAAAGCCGTCAATACTTTAATGCGATCGCGAAATCACAATTATCTACAATAACGAGGCCTGTGTTCTGCAGGCTCACAGGATCGAGATCACTTGTCGTCGTGGCCGCGACACTAAGAACTTTATTAATTACGGGGCATAGCCCGGACACCAAAAATCACTAAAATTCCAACGACGACGACAGAATGACGCGATCCCGGACGCGATCGCACGTGGCTTACTATACAGAGGGCAACCTCACCGGCACCTTGTCACTCCTGGGTTGGGCAGGTCGGCAACGCTCGTCCTTCTCAAAAGACTCTATACGAGACGGTAATACGGGAACGGCGGCTGAGGTCCACTCTTTCACACAGGTCGCGACAGGCTGTCTCTTGGATTCTCTCGATCCAGGATCGATGGCTCGGGGCCTTCCCCAATGCTGCGCACGCAGGGTGCGTGTTATCGCGGCCAATCACGCGACGGCACGCGACAACGCCGGTAAGCGACAATTCCAAGGCTGTGTCGGGGGCGCAGGTACCCGCTATATTGCCGAAAATATTCGTAAGGCCCATTCGACAGGGCCGTCGCAAAGTTTCCACCGCTGCCTTCTCTCTGATAGAATGCCACGGGCCTTGCCTCTGCCTTTTCCTCCCGGCTCGTGCTCCGCGTTCTCCGCTCTCGATTTGTGCTCGCTACCCTGCCGTGTTCTCCATAGGATTTTGTCGTTAGCCGTGCCTCTGGTTTCGCCTCTGCCTCAATCGCCTCCGCACCCATGCGCTCGTATCATAACAAAAAAAGTAAAAATAAAAATCGGTAACTCTCGAAATTAGACGATAACAAAAACGCCTCTCTGGAGACTGCGGCACGGTTCTCGTGATTTCTCGCCTGACGCGAGTAGGGAGGAACTCAGCGGACGCGCGCGGGACGGCAACGTCACAGTGTATATGCGTGTAGCACTATATTTCTTTGCATGTTTGTGTACGTGTATAGTACGTGTAGGGCGACGACGATGGTGACGTTTCTTAAATGAAAATTTTCACATTCTGACTTTGCGTTATAATAGAACATGTAAAGCGAAAAAAAGACACTTTTCTTATATTGTGACGTTGCCGTCCCTACGCGCGTCCACCGCACCCTTTTATACCGCGTGGCGAAAGCCGAGCGTTCGCGCCAGGCTCAAAAACCGAGATCCGCACCGAAATCTCCGGAGAGGCGAAAGATAATTATAATGATTTAATTCTAATTTGGTCTGTACGTTTTTATTTTGTACGATTTTGGGGAGCCTCGGCGAACATTCTCGACACCGGCGGTGACAACAGCGGGGGACAAATCGGTCAATGGAAATTTATGGAATCTCAAGGACGAGACCACTTCAACGATACCTCGTTGTTCTGGATATTTGGCAACCCGAGGGGAAGGTCGCGGCGGACGGGAGTATTTATTTTGCTGGATCAAACACAGGCACGGGACGTCGGGAAGTAAGCGGATCCTCACGGGACATGGCCGCCTCGAGGAGCGGGCGGCGAAGGCGCCCTAAGGAAAAATGCGAAATTGTTCGCGGAGCTGGCGCAACCCGATCTGCCGACTTCCAGCTGCTAACGGCGATACGCCCTGCCGTTGGAATGTATTTTGCGGCGCGCCGAAAAGGCGAAAAAGCCTGTCGAAAGGATTCGGCAGATAAAGGCCGGGGGCGCGTAGGCCCCCCGGTACAGCATTATGTTCGTCGCGCGGCGGCGATAAGCGGCGCGCGTACGTGATTGGTACGCGATTACGCACTAGGGGGGGGCGCAGCTAGGAGCTGGCCCCGGATTATCGACCCTGGATCGTGCGATCCTTGCAGGTTAGACTGGCGCGAGCGCTTGACGTGACAGGTGTGTCAAGATTTAGAGCCTAATTATCGTTGTGGCGGAATTGGAAAGCTGTCGGACGGCGACTTCCCGGAGGTCCCAAGGACCAAGGAGTGACCGGACCGGTGAGGCTACCCCGTCGTGAGTTTCTGTGTGAGCCGCGTCGTTCTGACGTCGTCGCGAATTTCGTGTTAGTGATTTCGCGAGGGCAAAGCCCGTGTATTAGCGATAATTAATATTCCGAATTTAGTGTATGCGACCGACGTCAAGCGGCGAGAGCTCAGGGATAATTTTTACGACGGTTAAATGTTACGCTTTTCGTCTCTCCGGCGCTCGGGATAACGCGAATCGCTGCGGTATTTGTTCTGCACGTAACGCTAAGGCGACGGTAAAGTCGCGATTTTCGCGCTTGGTGATCGTTCGGTTATCGCGCGGAATTGACGAAACCAGTGAAATTGTTGTCGGCCCGCGCAAAGTGAAAACTGCGTCGTTGTAATTTCGCGTCGCTGGTGAATTGTCGTGGCAAAGTCAGCGCGCGCCTACGCGTGCCGGTTATTATTTAGCGTGTCGTTACTGTATGAATGTAATAATTTTCTTTGATGCGGCCAGAATAGTACGACTGCAGTGCGAAGAGTATAGTGTACGCGTTCATCGGTATCGTATGTTCGGTGTGATTCGCGCCCCGTCTGTCGCCTAATTTGTCGTTGTAATTGAGTTCGCCTAATCCGCCGTTGTAATTGAGTTCGCCTAATTCGTCGTTGTAATGATGTTCGCCTAATTCGTCGTTGTAATGATGTTCGCCTGATTGTCCGCGTGTTAGTTTGTCATCGAGTGCCTGTGATTAGCGGATTGTAGAGAATATTTCGCGCATGTAATTAGTCGTACAAAGAGCTAGTAAATTGCGTTACGTTCGCGTTAGCGGGAACTAATGTCGTGCCAAGAGTGAATATTGTATGACGCGTTTTTCGAGTCTGTCTTCGCGTCGCGATTTCGTTATCGAGCAGAGATCTCTCTCGCCTCCGTCCGAGCTTGTTACTTCATTGTCTTTCTGTCGCTTCGTTATCGTAATCGTTGTCGGATTATAATTGACATTAAAGAAAGCTACGACTGTCTGCGTAAGGGACGTCCGAGAAACGTCTCGCGGCCGATGCGTCTAACGGCCTGCGATATAACGCCGACCGCTGCGGTAATTCGATACGGCTTCCGGCCGTACTCTCTCGCCGCTCCGCCTCGCAACCTAAATCCGCCCAAGAGAGCGTAATTATTACGCTCGTTACGGCGCCTAATAATCGGACGCCGAATTATTGTTATTCTGTTCTTTGTATTATTATGAACTGAGGAGTATTTTTCCGAGGCCTGCTTATTCTTTCTTGATGATTTATGTTTAATATTAAGATTTGCTATTTGGGTTGTGCTGAGTTTCTTTCCATGGCACACTAATATTTAAACCTGACTACTATTGTTTCCTGCTTAATTCAGGCTGCTTATTTCTTTGCTTATTTATCTTTTACTATTATTTCTTTAATAAACTTTGTAATTTTCTCCTCATCTTGCTTGAGTTATTTCGTTGTCGGTCCTTGTGTGTTCGTTCATACGTTCTGTCGATTATTGCTTCTTGTCGCGCCTCCTTTACACTTTTGCCATCCATTCGGTACCACCCCGCCCCTCTGCCGTTAGGTGAGCTAGTCGGCCCGTAGTATCGGAAGCTTCTTACCATCCTTCGAGGGATTGGTGTGGTTTTTCGCGTATTTGTGAATTGACGCGTGCAAGACCGCGTCTGGCGTCCAATTTAGGAATTTTCGCGGTATTAGGGCTTCCAAATTATTACGGTCTGCGCGGAACTATTTACCGTGTTCTCTGGGTTTTTTTTACGACGATAGCTCCCCCGGGCTCATTACGCGTCGCGCGCGTTAGGACGAGTAAAATCGAAATAAAAATATAAAAGTGATTTATTAAAATTCGACCTGACTGGCCAATACAAATATTTCTACACAACGTTTCGGCCCTTGGGTACGGGCCCTTATCAAGTGTTGCTATAAAAATTAACGAAAAATTGTATATTAACAATAAGAAACAAACCGCAATTTGGGATGTAATGTACAGGATATTTTTAAGAACGTTACCTTTCAAGCTGTCAAAGTGGAAGCCGTGATATTACTAATGTCGAAAAAGAAGACATGTATGTAATATTACCATGTCTCGCGTCCAAATAACATAAACATTACAAAGACACAGGAACAAACTTTACAAAAAACAACAAGCAATCATACTCTGTGTATTAACGTGTCATATATCGGATTTAAATTATCTGTGTCTTTTTGTAGATTAATATTGTTGTTAAATTTTTTTATAAAAACATCTTAGTAATCTCTCTTTTCTTTCTGTTTTTCACAATGCAAAATTTTTGGTTCCTTCCAATTAAAATCATGTCCGTATGTGGACCGATGGTTGCTAATTACACTGTGGTTACTGGGATGTTTTTTAATGTCTTTGGAATGTTCATTTACACGTGTAGCTAGTTGTCTTTTCGTTTGACCAGTATATGTCTCGCATCACAATCATTACATTCAATCATATATACGACATCAGTTTTGTGATTAGCATCAATCTTGTCCTTACCTTTCTTAATTAAGTTATTAAGTCTTTTTGGAATCGTATATATTATTTCGAGGCCACATTTATTAAGCGCGATATTTAAATTTTCGCTTAGGTTTTTTATGTAAGGTAAAGGTAAATTATATAAAAAAATTTAACAACAATATTAATCTACAAAAAGACACAGATAATTTAAATCCGATATATGACACGTTAATACACAAAGTATGATTGCTTGTTTTTTGTAAAGTTTGTTTTTGTGTCTTTGTAATGTTTATGTTATTTGGACGCGAGACATGGTAATATTACATACATGTCTTCTTTTTCGACATTAGTAATATCACGGCTTCCACTTTGACAGCTTGAAAGGTAACGTTCGTAAAAATATCCTGTACATTACATCCCAAATTGCGGTTCGTTTCTTATTATTAATATACAATTTTTCGTTAATTTTTATAGCAACACTTGATAAGGGCCCGTACCCAAGAGCCGAAACGTTGTGTAGAAATATTTGTATTGGCCAGTCAGGTCGAATTTTAATAAATCACTTTTATATTTTTATTCATCACTGGCGACTTCAATTTAATTATTTGAAATAAAAATAATTTGTCGCAATATAATTCGAACCCAAGCTATCGATTAAGTCTATCAAGAGTTCGATCGGTTTAGCCGTTATTCAGATCTGATAATCTAAGAGAATAAGAGGCTCTGTTACGTAGAGCGCGAAGTAAAGCGTGCGAGTGATCGGAGTGGAGGCGGATTAATTTCAAGTAAAGAGCGCGACAATTCACAGCACAATTAAATTCACAATTTATTCAAATAAAAAAAAAGAAAAAGAAATAATACATTAAATTTTAATTGAACACGATAATGTGTTGTGCGAAGCAAGCGACTTCGTCGTTCGAGCGAACAGATATAATGTTAGCGCGTTCTGCAAGCGACAGAAAAATCCGCGGTAATTATTCGGTAAAGAAAAAGGAATCGAGACGTGAGCGAGCTAGCGACGAACTGAAACGAAATTCGACGAAAGCTAAATTTAAGACCTCGCAAAAACTTGTGTATATCGACCCAATGTCGCGCTATCAGCTGAGCGCGCGACGAGAAAAAACTATCGACGATTGCTGGCGCACGTGCCGTGTTTATACATATCCGCGCGAACACGGCAATCACCTCGGAAATCGAACGATCAGCTGAGATTATTTGTACAAGAATTATAACTCGCAAACAACAAGACAACAATAACAAGGACGCGACACGACCGAAATATAAGACCGTTTAACGTTTAAATTCAACGATTGAGATACGCTGGACGCGGAATTAATAAATCGGATAATTAATTGATCTCGCTCAAACAGGCTCTGATATGAAATATTCACAATGAAATAAAAGCGGGCTAGTTAAGAGCCGAGCGCTGTAATAGGTGCGCGAATAATTCTTTTTTGTTGTAAATTATTTATTGTTGCAGAATTGAACGTTTCTGTCCTGATTTCGAACCATCATCAGCAACTGTCAATTACAAAGATTATTGTCAATTACAAATCTAAATTCGATGAAGCGTGGATTATTAGACTCGCATATAAGTGTCTGTGATTCGAATTATAGCATAGACCGTATTTAAGAAAATTACATACGTAAAATACGTGATTAATCGTGTACATGTTTTTCCATGGTTATCACTGATCTTTTCGTGGGACACGTGAAATAAGTCCTCCACCGATTCTAGCCGCAAAAGAAGAATTAACCCAGGTCTTGTTGGTTGAAAACATTTTGAGTGTCTGTATCTTTTCTTTAAAAAAAATTTTCCGGATTTGAGTATAAAGACGGACTCAGATATTATTTAAATAGAACCGGTGTGCTAATGAGAAAGTGTCTTACTTCGTCCAATCGTCACGGAACTGTGAGCCGCAGGAAACGATACGCAACTCACAATCAGTCGTTTCAAATTGAGATATAATTATCACGTTACATTGTGAACGGGTACGTAAACAATTGGATGTTGTGATAATTATTTTCCCGTTCTGATAATGTAATCGAACGCGCGCTAGATTTAAATTTTTGATAGTTTCTCCAATGTCGTGAGATATGCATGATGCAGACTTTCGGTGTCGCTCTTCAAAAGACTGTTTTTCTGTTTCTTTACATTCGTCCGTTGCAGATCCAAGTTTGTACACAAAAATACAAAAAGATGGATTTTATATCTTACTTTACGTGGATGATAGTAGCAGGCAAACATTTTAATAATATAAAGATAACACAGGTCTGCAAATTTTTACTTTTTTTCTGCGGTCTGGAAAAAAAGTAATTTCCCGTAGTTTTTTGTGCGCTGAATCCGAATCCACAAGTAAAAATGTTCTATCACGTCGTTTTCGAAAAAAATGGGGTTGAAACTCTCCAACAACGCGTTTTAGGGCATTTTTAAAACTTCGTAGCTGACGAACCCGATGTGCGAGAGACTTCGAAAAGGGCTCAAATTAATGCTTGAACATTGTACTTTAATATGAAAATATCGAATCTTTTACCGCCGGCATCATCTGGCGCACTTTTGGGTGGGTGTACGCTCGCAGTATAGTATGACGATTGCTCTATTGTGGACCATTGCAAAACCATTGCATATAGTAAAAATTTCAATAGTGGATTTAATACATGGGATCGAAGGTGTTCTTCGTAATAGAAATGTTTTTTTCATTTGTTTAAACAATAATTGTTTAAACAATTTTGGAAGAATAACGATTTTCCAAAAAATTAAGTTCGTAATTCTATTGTACGGAGTTATGTAAGATCCATGTATTATTAAATTTTGTATTATTAAATTGTTTAAACAAGTATTGTTTAAACAAATGAAAAAAATTTTATTACGAAGAGCACCTTTGATCACGAAAGGGACAGGAAATAGTGATCGATGCTCGTGAAATATCTGATGCAAGAGCAAGGCTTCAAATGGAATATAGTGGATGAGAGTAATACAATTGGACTTATTGTTTTACGCGTGTGTGTAAAGCTTAGTAAATTCCGACAATGTCGGAAGATAGATCGACAAGATACGTAACAAAGCTTTACTAACAAATTCACTCCGCCATTATATTGTACCGAGCACATACTCACGCAGTGATTCTACTTTACCCTCCCGAATGATTATAACATTAGCTGATCGAAACGATCAAAATAAAATTAAGATTAGATGATTGTACTTTTTATTTTAATATACAGGGTGTTCCGAAATTCGCGAATCAAAATACCATAGCAAGAAAGTTCTCGAAAAAATAAATTAAAAAAGTATTTGCCATTTTTTATTCCAAACAGTTTTTGAGATAAAATGATTTAAAGCTGGCCAATTACAGATTATGATTAAATGGATGCCTGTCCGTGAGTCGCGCCTCGATAGTGTTGGTGATCCCGCACTTCACGCGCTCACAGACATTAGACAAAAGATGGTGTGTGTGACGTCCATATAATACCGCGTGTTGCGTGTAATATTTGTTGCGAATTAGATGATGCAATAATTTAATGTAATATTTTGTTATTATTAATATTACGATATTATTTTGTTGAATAACTAAGCAACAGACAGTCAACAAATCCAGACATTTTGTACAACAATAAGTGAACGCTCACGCACACTACCAGGCGCGCGGCTCAGTAGCGTGCGCCCGGCTAAAGGTCGGCGCTGATTGGCCTGACTTTACTCAATAATTACTCCTTCATTAAGTGTTATAGAAAAAAATAATTCAGGACTTTTTGACTCATTTTTTGGTAAGAAATAACACTATGTATTTAGTGTGCGGTCTTTAAGTGACACCCTGTATATATGTATATTGTTACGTCCGGGGAACGCGCAACGAAATGACAACACTCTTTTTAAGAATTACACAGGAACACAAAAATCCAAAAGTTGTATGTCCGAGAGACTAGATCCCCCTATCCCCTTGTTTTTGGTGCTCTGAATCCGAATCCGAGGTCCGTTTAACTCCATCAGGTCCTAGTTTTTTAGAACCTCAAAAAATATGAAAATTCGGGGTAAATTTGACTTTGTATGGAGAAATCGTTCAACTCTTGGCTGGAATTTAATGAAAACATTAACCGGTGATATATGTCAATGTGCTGAATCCATCACACCTACCTATACTATGAGATACCTTGCATACCTTCTTGAAATATGAGACCACAGCAAGAATGAAACTGTATTTACCGTGAGTAGCGCACTCTTTTGCTTTCAAACGTTCTGTGCAAAGGAATTCGTTCTTTTCGCTTTTTCCCTATTCGTGGTATATCTCTTTTCAGTGTCCAGCAGTAGTCAGCCATCATATTTTCATTCCACCTCCCTTGATATCGGCGTTCCATTTCTCTGATATCTTGATGGAATCGTTCTCCTTGCTCTTCGCTATAATCACCGAGATTTTGTGGGAACCAATCGAGGTGCGAATCCAAGAAATGTATTTTTAAACTCATCAGACATCCCAATTCCTTCAAGTTTTCAATCATTTTTCTCACCACTTCCTTATAATCTGGACTTCTGTGGTTTCCTAAAAAATTTCCGACAACGTTTTTGAAACTGAGCCATGCTTCTTTTTCGACATCATTCATTTTTGTAACAAAGATCACATCTTTCAGCAGTGTACGAATCTGAGGGCCGTTGAATATTCCCTTCTTTAATTTAGCGTCAGAGATGTTAGGAAACTTTTGTTCTATGTAACGAAAACAATCACCTTCCTGATTTAAAGCCTTTACATACTGCTTTATTAAACCAAGTTTTATATGGAGAGGCGGAAGTAAGACTTTTGATTTGTTAATCAATGACTCCTTGATGATGTTCATGGATCCCGGTTTCATTGTGTTCCTTACTGGCCACACTTTTTTCCGGTAGTGGTTCTTCCGATTTCTGCTATCCCACAGACATAGAAAGCAGGGATATTTAGTAAAGCCAGATTGTTGGCCTAGAATCATGGATGTGATTTTTAGATCGCCGCAAATTTGCCATTTATGCTCGTCATATTTTATTTTCTTCAGGACCATCTTGATATTTGTATATTCTTCTTTCATGGTTACTGAATGCGCGATGGAACACTCGCATATTTATTTGTATTATGGAGCAGAACAGCTTTCAAACTACGCACAGAAGAGTCGATGAATAGTCTCCACTCCTCGTCTCTATAACAACCCGGTTTCAAGGCATTCATCAATCCATTGACATCGGAATAGAATACTAATGAACATTTCTTATCATGAGAGAAATACTGCCGGAAATCCTTCTCTCGATCTCGATAAAAGTAAGCTGTTGCTCCTTTTGACAATAAATTCTTCCTCTTTAATGTTGTAGCCAAATATTCTGCCCCATCTTTCGGCAATCCTAAGTCTCGTATAAGATCGTTAAGTTCTTGTTGCGTGAATATTTGTGGCATCTCTTTTCTATTACGTAGTTTAAAGTCTTTATCACTTTGTTCACTCTCACTACCGTCGTCATCATTATCATCACTTGCGCTTTCGGTATCATTGGATTTATCAATACTGAGGCTTCTGAAAGAACGCATGGTTGCTGTATCTAAGTCTTCTATTTTTGACACCGGATCTTCGTTGGCAATTACAGGCTTGGTTACTGTCTCAACATTCGCGTAAGTGATCTTCGATTTATTGTTTTTATTGCACCCGGCCACGTTGGTCATACAAAAATAGCACTGGTCCTGACGTAGTGGTATTCTCCATATCATAGGTACTTTAAACCTTAAATATTTCTGGTCCTGATTTTTTTCCCAACGACACAGCATTATATTACAAGGACTGCATATTGAGTGCGGTACCCAATTCGTTTTTTGATTGCTGACTTTGCAACCGAAGCAATTTTTATAAATGTTTTTAATTCTCTTCGTGATTGCTCATCGGTTTTTAGAAATTTCAAATTTACCACAAATGTAGCAAAATTGGTTGGCCTTTCCATTACAATCATGTGTAGAAGATGCGGCTTCAACTAATTGCTTTGGACGAGAATTGCGATTTCGATTAATTGATTTTTTAGAATTCATGGTATAATTGAAAACCAGCACGTTTGGGATCCTGTCCCGATCGCAGGTGAGTCCACCGTCCTAGGGGTGATAACCCTAATACTTCCCCAGGCCTAAGTATCAGGGCTTTCCGACTTTGATGAGGACAATGTCAACTCATCGTCGGACACACTACGGCTTCATCCTCGCACCCTAACGTCCCTTGCAGGGCAGCGCGCCTTCGCTGGCTTCGTTAACATGATGGACCGCAAAGCGAATCATTCTACACATCCCCTTTCGGGGCAGTTGTCATCGCCCGCCTGTCTATCATGCCAGGAGATTCAGGAGTAGTTTCTATCCAAACACGACTTCATCGCGTAATGGACGCAAGAAGTATCCAAGTTCTTTTGTAGATCGGAGAAATGAGTCATAAACACAGAAACCATTGTGTTTTTTACGTCATGAAGCCAATCGAGGGTCTATTTTGGATTCATCGCATCCAAAACGAAAATGAAAATGAGGAAACTTTTGTAATATAATGTTCCTGACGTCGGATTTATATATTGTAGAAAGATGGCTGCTTCATTACAACAATGAATGGTATCTGAAAAGTGGCATAGGGCACTTTCACAGACTAAGACTGTAAAATGACTGAAAAATTCAAGGAATTGGGATGTCTGATGAATTTAAAAATACATTTCTTGGATTCGCACCTCGATTGGTACCCAAAAAATCTCGGTGATTATAGCGAAGAGCAAGGAGAACGATTCCATCAAGATATCAAAAAAATAGAACGCCGATATCAAGGGAGGTGGAATGAAAATATGATGGCTGACTACTATTGGACACTGGAAAAGAGATATACCACGAAGAGGGAGAAAGCGAAAAAAACGAATGTTTTTGCACAGAACGTTTAAAAGCAAAAGAGTGCGCTACTCACGGTAAATATAGTTTCATTCTTGCTGTGATCTCATATTTCAAGAAGGTATGCAAGGTATCTCATAGTATAGGTAGGTGTGATGGATTCAGCACATTGACATATATTACCGGTTAACGTTTTCATTAAATTCCAGCCAAGAGTTGAACGATTTCTCCGTACAAAGTCGAATTTACCCCAAATTTTCATATTTTATGAGGTTATAAAAAACTGGGACCTGATGGAGTTAAACGGACCTCGGATTCGGATTCAGAGCACCAAAAAACAAGGGGTTAGGGGGGTCTAGTCTCTCGGACATACAACTTTTGTTTTTTTTGTGTGCCTGTGTTATTAACACAACACTTTAATAACTATAAATGCAACTATAAATGCGAACACAAACTCAATCGTTAATAATAATAATAATAATAATAATAATGTAGCCGACAGTAAGACGTCCGCTCGGAACGACAGCGGAATTCAAACTCATAAGATGGCGACCCGTTTTCCAAAATGTCCGCCCTTGTTACTTGACAACCCCATGACAACGAGACGCTTCTCTCCACTTCTATGCCGACTCGATAAATGATCGCGAACACCAACAGGGACGTAACAATATGTATATATTATACATGTATGTATATATACAGGGTGTTCGATTTAATCTGTCCACGTCGATATCTTGGAAACTATCAAAGCTAGACGAAAAATTAAAAAAAGCCCCTTCAATGGGATTAATTTGAGATGATTTCTAGTATGATGAAATTGTACCCTTCCGTATTGGATTTCGGGGGCGGGAGGGGTAGTCGAATTTTTCAAATGGAAACCTTCTACAAGAATAACATCAATCGATAGGACTCGAAAAGACGATTCCACCTGTGATATAAAGGGTCTATCTTCAATATTACGCCCGCAACGAATTTTTGAAAATCGTCTCGGGAGAATTTTTGAAAATCGTCTCTTCAATCGATTGAAGATAGACCCTTTATATCATAGATCATTAGATTCGTCTTTTCGAGCCCTATCGATCGATATTCTTGTAGGTGTTTCAAATTTTAAAAATTCGACTACCCCTCCCGCCCTCGAAATCCAATGCAAAAGGGTACGGTTCCATCATATTAGAAATCATCTCAGATGCAGTAAAAATCAATATCATCTGACTTGAAAAAATTAATAACAGATGACAGATCGGCACGCGTGTAAGTGTAGTTACGGGCCTAAGCGCGCGAGTTTTACGCGATGTCATTGGCAAACTTTCATTGCTTATAACTCAAAAACTATTGCAACCTCAAAATTTTTGTATTAGAATTTTTGACTCTATTTCATCTTTAGAACACGTTAATAAAATATTGTACGGAGGTTGTGAGACACCCTGTATATATGAATCTCGTATTCATCGAGCTATACGAATATAAATCGCTTGATAAATATAGAAAAAAATAATAAATAAACCTTTTTAAATACTCTCCATATTGTTAGAAATGAAATTTCGATAAATGTTTTAGGCCATGCACTGTTTGGTTTTTGGCTTTGTCACTTCCCAGAGATAATAATTTAGGTAATAATACCGCCTATCTGAGGGTCCAGGGTTTGAGTCCCTGTTCTGGCGCCAATATACCAAATACCGCTTTCGCGAGTTTGGCTCGGATTCGCTCAGTCGGGATCAGGGCTCGTGAAAGGGTTGACGAGACAACAGACGCGATGTTAATTTAAAAGAATTATTTATTCAGAAATGTTAGAGTGCATGTACAAGTAGAGTGTTTGAAGAGTGTGTGTATGACTATTTACAGTGCGTGTGAATTGAATGTATGTGTGTGTTTACAATGCATGTGTGTGTGTACGTGAATATCGTTATGTATATGTACTCGGATGCATGTGCATGTGTAGCGTACGGTGTGTATAAGCGTGCGTGCAGGTATCTATGTGTGCGTGCTGTACAAGCGGTCGGTATGCATGTATAGTGTACGGCGGACGGTGTGCATAACGTGGATGCAGGAATCTATGTGCGCGAGCTGTACAAGCGGTCGGTATGCATGTATAATGTACGAAGAACGGTGTATGTAATGGATGAGTAGATGAGTATGCGTTATGTACAGAGAACGGCGTGCTTACGATGAAAAAATGCAAGCGTGTGTAAATTCGGTAGTGTAAGTCGACTGGATCGGACTGTACAGAAAGATATTTATTAATTGTCCGATATTACATTTATCTCGGCCGGGTTTTGATGATTTAAATCTCGTATTATAATTTCGGCTTTGGAATGCGGGCCGTACCGGCGGCACGTGTTTACGCGTTTTTGTTGTAGTTTAGGATTTAAAGCCCACGGCGCGTGTTTACTATCGTGTCGTTTGACAGCTGCGAGAGCGCGTGAGAGCGCGAGAGTACTACACGGCGCGAACGCGTGTATATTTTGGTCGCGTATTTAATTTGCGGTGTGTGTGTGGATGCACCGGGATGCGATAATCGACGAGATCGCTCGTCAGCGGCAGAGATCTTTCTACCCGTAGATTTAGATCGTCGCAAGGTTTTAGGCGGATCTTCCGAATTATCGAGATCGCTTGGCGGAGGCTGAGTTCGCTCGACCTTCGTGAATTCGGTATATTGGATTTTGCTGGAAGTTCTTTCAGAGAGATGCCGCGATCGCTCGGCGGAGACTGAGTGCGCTTAACCTCTTTATTTTCTCTTTTGAGAAGCTGTTCGGGATTGGATCTAGGCGCCGTACTGGCTCTAGTAGATCTGGAACTGGAATGTCTTTCTCTCGTTCGGGCCGCTCTCTTTATACTCCGAAATTACCCGTTCGGGTAATTTTGGTATTACTCGTGGGGCCCGATTGTTCTCGCTAATGCGGGCTAATTGTTTCGGACGAATTCGGTGGCGTTCGGGCGGCCTCGGCGGCGATGCGGAAGGAACCGTCGCTCGGCGCTCTCCGTCTGAAATCGGGGCGGTTCGGAGAGACGAACGACGGCCCTGTGTACGAGAGCCGGTGGCCGTTTAAAGGACCCGAATCCGTTACGAATGATAAAGATTAAAAATGGGCGCGTTGCGCCGCTGCACCTTCCCCGGCTGATGTTTGCCGGGCGGCAGCTTTCCGCCAGTCGACGGCCGGGTTAACGATCTACGGGATGGATTGTTATAAATAAATGTTTCCCTTTACAGAGCCAGCCCCAAATGATTTGACCTTGACATATGTTGCCAATGTCACTGTCCTGAGTAACATCCAAGAGGTTTTAGCCGTCGTTCATTGTTTATTAAAAAATTATTAACAAAAGAATTTCCACGAATTATATGCAATTTTTAAACACCACGTACGTTTTATAAAATGAATCTCTACTAGATTCATTCATTTATGTGTGGTAAGTCGAAGGCGTGAGTGGGGGAGGGGCGAAGCCTTTTACCCTGCACCTTCCACCCAAAAATTCTAAACCCAAACTTCTAAATATTTCCATTTACACAGCCAGCTCGAAATGACTTTTGGTTGACCTTGACATTGACTTTGACCTTTAAGGAGGTCAAGGTTATTCACCTTTTCCGTCGCTCTTCTGTGGTTTCTGGGATATGCGATTTTGAAATATCAGTTTGGTAAATTTTGTGTGGTTTCTAGAGGTGAAACGAGGTCTATGTTTCTAAAATTCCACATGAGTTGCAATTTTCCACATGAAGCAAGGTCCACTCCTATCATCCCCTACTTTCAGTGCGAAACGAGGTCTATGTTCTTACAATTTTACGTGGGTTTGCAACTTTTCACGTGAAGCAAGGCTTACCCCCATCATCCCCTGCTTTCAGTGCAAAACAAGGTCCATGTTTTTACCTATTTGCAAAGCTATGTGGAATTGTAAAAATGGGTTAAGTTAGGTTAGTTTTTTCAGAGTTGGAGTGCAGGGGGTGGGACGGATCTCCTCCCCCACTTAGGCCTTCGACTTACCACACATAAATGAATGAATCTGGTAGAGATTTATTTTATAAAACGTACATAGTGTCTAAAAATTGCATATAATTCGTGGAAATTCTTTTGTTAATAACTTTAATAAACGGGCGACGGTTAGAACCTCTTGGATGTTACTCAGGACAGTGACATTGGCAACATATGTCAAGGTCATTTGGGCTGGCTGTGTAAAGGGAAACATTTACCATAATTTGTTACATATATTGCACTGGGCCTTAGATTTGATTCAGATTTGACGAAATAATTTCATATAGGATTTTTCTTTGGCATCTTAACTTGGAAAATATTATATTTTTAAATGCCTTCATCTAATGAAGATTATAGTCATCTAATGAACTTGCAACAGTGAAATAAAAGCACACACAATTAAGTGTAGAATAGTGATTTAAAATATTTTACCGACTAAACAACAAATACTGTATTTTTTAAAAAGTTACATTTATTAAAACTAGTTTAAAAAATATTATTTTGTATTCATATCTATATGATCTGTCAATTTTGTAACGAGCCCTTCGCGAAGCGGATAGCGAGTCGGGATCAGGGATCGCGGAGGGTGAGGCGCAATGACACAGGGTTCTTTTGAGTTAAGGAAATAAATATTTAATTATGTTACTTGTAGCACAATTCAGTCGGACGAACCTACGGTGGTATTTTAAGCGTGCGGTCGTAGCATGCGAATTACAAGTGATCGTGCCGGACATAAACAGTTGTCGCGCCGGTGAGGCCGCCGGCTCTCGGATGATATGTGCCGGTGGTGCGGCCGCGGGCGGGGCCTCGCGGTTCGGCGCGGGCCTATTGTCGCTATCGGTGACGTGAACTTCGTAATGGCTGGGCTTTTAGGCGGCGCGTGCCGTCTGCCGACAAGATGGCGCGTCGCGATACAAATCCGTCGGTCGGCGGTCGCGTTTGCTCAATTAAGACGAGTAACTTCTCGTTGTTAATAATTAATACGTTGTCGTCCGGTCGGTGTCGAGATCTCTTGACGGAGGCAGCGAACGCGCTACCCCTTTTCCGTGGACGGCGGGATCTAGGTGATGAGTCGACCGGGCCCGAGAAGACGTCGGGGAAGGCGGCGAACTCGCCACCCTCGTCTGTCGGTCGGTTGGAGTGCGGACGGGAGATGCCGTCGAAGCGAAAGGCCGAGATCTCGGCGGAGGCTGCGAACTCGTCAACCTCCGGTGCTTTTGCTATGAGCGGTGTGGATCGGTCCTGGAGTGGTCTTCAGCTTGGGTAAGCGTCAAGCCGGATCGGGAGCGGATCTGGTGTCTGGATTGCTTCGGAGCCGATATTTATACGACGCTTTTTAGCCGTTCGGTATTTTCCGCTCGCATTCGAAGATGCTCGGCCCGGGGCCTCTCTCGGTTCGTATCGACGACCGTTTATCGGTCGTATGTACGGTTCGGATATTTATTTCGAGATTAAAAGGGCGCCTAGCGCCTCGGCCCCTGCCCGATCGGTGGACGTCGGGCGGCCGACTTCCGGCGTTCGCCTGCCGGGTATAGTAACGATGGGAGATGCATCCTTACAATTTTAATCAAATTTGATAACGTAAACCTTCGTAAACTGGTCACAAAACATTTATAAAAATTAATAATTGACTGCTAACAAAAAAGTTTTATTTTGAAAATACGATAGTTTAAATACACGAAGCAGTATTACTATAGCCATTGACTTATTCTTTCACTTTATCGTATGTTCCATTCTGTGTGTATTTGTTGGGATTTTTATCCCCCTTCGATAAAAAATCATTCATTCTTAATTTTCTTTGGAAATGGAACACACAACAAAGTAAAAGCACAAATCAATGGCCATAGTAACACTTTGTTTATTTACACTATCTGTGTGTATTTTCAAAATACAATACTTTCTGATTAGCAGTCAATTATTAACTTTTACAAGTGTTTTGTGACTTGACTGCAAAATGCTTACGTTATCAAATTTATGATTAAAGTACTCTAAATTACTGATTATAATCATAATTTAAGCAATTTATGTTACACAAATTAAAAATCACTATTGTCTGATCTACAATGTGCTCCTTGTCGCTTGCAATTTTTGCTTCTTCGCGTACTTTATCGCAAATCATCTTTCTTATCGCGTTTTTTATCTTTTATGAAATTCGTCAACTTATCTTGTGACCGGATTTTTCGACTAATTAGTCGTAATTAGACTCACCAGCTGCTTACGGCAATGATCAATGTCTGTTACGGTCGCCAGATACTTTTACCTCAATAAGTACCAAGTTCTGGTGATGGCCTGTCGAGATGTCCCAGTGATACCTCGAGCTCAGCACCCAGTTCTAGATAGTTCGGCTTGATTGCGTATCCTCGCTGTCACTTATCCTTATAATTCTCCTCTTTTTATTTTCAGGTACCCCCGGCTTGATGACCTGAACTTCCGGATGACCCTCAGATCACGGGATTTAGACATTGGCACCCGAGGTGACAGATGCCGTAGGAACTCACACACAAGGTAAGTACACAAAGCTCACTATCTATCTTTATTGATTAATTTATTTCGGCCACTGACAATATATTAATCATCACAGTTGTTTTTTGGTTGTTGTTAGTTATCGCTCACTAACCCCGTGTGTTCGGACTCGTTGCTTAACTACATACACTATATTACAGTTATATGTACAGTTTATATCTTACACGTTTGCGCGTATGATACATTTTTACTTTTCGGAGTGACGTGGATTTTGCATCGATCAAAATTTGCGACGGACTCCTCGAGATCGGAAAATGGTGGGTTCTTATACCCGAGGTGGCGGATGTCATCCCTATCATGCTACCAACAGCCAATGAGGATCGTAGAAAGCGGGAGCTGTTGCGAGCCAATCACACGCGGGTATAAAAGGTTGGTTCTGGCTAGATATAGAGGAACTTGCGTGAAGTAACTAGTCACTTTATATTTCATCACAAATATTTAATGAATTGTATAAACGTATAAACAGTAAGAGATTCAGAGAACGAATGAATAGTTTTTTTAAAATAAATAAATATCGTTACCATAGATAATTAAATCAATAACGTAATCAATGAAATTAGTTATAGAAAATAAATCAATAGTCTTGAGTCGGTAACTCGAATCAATAACAGAGTTGTCAGAAATGTCGATAACAGAGACGCCACAGTACTCCCCCCAGCGACATCCTATGTTGCGAAATGAACTTTCTTCCTAGGACCAGAGTAGGTTTTCAGTGTTCCATGGCAAGTGGTTGTGGATGTGGATGTAGAAGAATTCGAAGGAGAAGTAGTAATAACAAGACCGGTGTCTATCTCCTTAGGCAAAAATACAGGTTTAAGTCGTTCAGTAGAGACGTTAACAAGTTTTCCTGAAACATCGACAGTGAAAAGATTATTATTTATTCCATTAACAACACGAAAAGGGCAATTATAAGATGGTTGAAGGGATTTTTTAACAGCATCTTCTCGAATCCAAACAGGTGTGCAATCAAATAAATTTTTCTGATAGAAAGGTATTTTTTTGTTATAATGTGCAGTTGATTGAGACTTGATTTCTTTCATATGAACTCTGTTTTTCCACAAAAATTTTTGGATTTACTGGAAGATCTTTCTCAATGAAAAATTCTGGAATCCGTGAAGTAGATCCATAGAGCATTTCTGTTGGAGACGCCTGTAAATCTTCTTTGAAACAGGTACGTAATCCAAGCAAAACAGTAGGTAAAACTTCTATCCAGTTCTTATTAGCATGACACATAATAGAACTTTTTAAAGTACGATGCCATCTCTCTAGAATTCTATTAGAAGCCGGATGATATGCAGAAGTCCTAATACGCTCACAACCAATAAGATTGGTGAGAGCTTTGAACAGCGCTGCTTCGAATTGTGGACCTTGATCCGTAGTGACAATATGAGAAGCACCAAATCTTGTCACCCAATGAGAGTAAAAAGCTGTTGTAACTTCCCGCATAAATCTCAACCAAAGAAATTGCTTCTGGCCAACGTGAAAATCTATCGATCATGGTGAGGCAATATTTGAAACTTTGACAAACTGGAAGAGGATCCACCAAGTCTAAATGAACAATTGAAATTGTTGGTCTGGAATAGGAATTTTCTGAGGAAAATTCTTCGTATGTTTGTGAATCTTGGCACGTTGACAAGGTAAACAAGTTCTAGACCATTCTTTAATATCTTTAATATCTTTTTTATCGTTGGCCAAACAAATTTTTGTTGAATTAACCTGCAGGTAGAACGACCACTGGGATGTGCAAGATCATACACAACATCAAGGTAGAACCAGTAAGAATCAGTTTCTGCAATTTGAGAGAATTTGTAACAAGAGATTTTAATTCTTCATCTTTTTGGTGTGTCGCTAAATCCTCAAGAGAAACAATAACTGGCATAAAAATGGATTCAATTCTTGAGAGAAAATCTGCAACAATATTATCTTTTCCAGAAATATGTTTAATGTTTGTCGAAAATTGAACAATAAAATCTAATTGACGAATCTGTCTGGGTGAAGCTTTATCCAATTTCTGCTTAAAAGTATAAACTAAAGGTTTATGATCAGTACGTATAAGTATTTGACGTTCTTCAAGATGGTATCTAAAATGTTTGATGGCCAAATAAATACTAAGAACTTAACGATCATAAATACTATAATTGCGTTGAGTGTTATCCAATTTCTTAGAGAAAAATGCTATAGGCTTATTAACATTGTCAATAATTTGTTCTAGAGAAGCACCTACCGCCAAATCAGAAGTGTCACAAGTTAATATAAGAGGAACTGTTGGAGCAGGGTGAGTTAAGGTTGTGATTTTTTAAAGTTCTTTCTTGCAAAATGTGAAAGCCTCTTCAGCTTCAGGTGCCCAGATAACTAACCTCTTAGCTTTCTTCTTACTACCTTCAAATAGTCGATCAGAATCGCTTGATGTGACGCAGCATTTTTTTAAACAACGACGATAGAAATTAACAATTCCTAAAAATCTTCTTAATTTATGAATCGTCTAGGTGCCTTATAATCGATTATAGCTTTAATTTTTTCTGTAGTAGGTTTAATTCCTTGTTTGGAAACCAGATAACCAAGGAAAGGAATTTTTTCTTCTTTAAAAAGACATTTGGAAACGTTAATCGTCATGCCAAATTGTTTCAGACGCGTAAAAACAGCATACAGATGTTTGATGTGTTCATTTTTATTGGATAAGGCAATTAAAATATCATCCAGATAACAAAAGCAAAAGTCAAGGCCAGAAAGAATAATATTCATTAGGCGTTGAAAAGTCTGAGCAGCGTTTCGAAGACCAAAAGGCATAACAAGAAACTCAAATAATTCAAAAGGAGTAGTTATAGCAGTTTTAGGTATGTCTTCCAGTGCTGCCGAATGCAAGTAGCGAGATTCCTCGGCCCTACCACATGAAATCCCCAATTTTACTCGCGCGTAAATTCAAATTACGCGACAAATACCCACAATTGAAAATTGTTAAGAAAATTCAATTGTAAAGTGAATATATTGAGTATAGAAAATTAAAATTTTTAAATAGGAGATAAACTTTTTAAATTTTTTATTGAAGTAATACAATAACAATATTATATTTTTAAATGTACGCAATTCGAATTGCACTTTCATTTATTCCATGTTTTAGTTTGTAACATTTTTTTGGTAGGATTAAATTTGATGCAATCTCCTTCGTCTTCAATGCCTTGTTTTGTTACCAAGCAACTAATAACAGTCTCAGCGTTCATAGAATTTCTATTCTCAGTCTTACAGTTTTTGAGTGTGCTAAATACTCGTTCTACACTAGCATTAGAAAAGGGCAGTACTAACAGTAGTTGCATGACTTTCTTAAGATGGTTAAAAAGTGGCATTCCCATTGCGTTTTTCAATTCGAAGACCTTTTTCCAATACTCATTCGCTGGTTTTCCAGCATCAAGCCCGAAAATCGCGTAATCGAAAAGACCATGCTCTTGCCACTCATTATCAAGAGATTGAGAATTAACGTAGTCATTCAAAATTGGGAATCGCTTAATGACTGGTTGGAGACTTTTGATTTCAAATTGTTGTGCTATAACAGGATCAACAACAGAGATTATATCAAATATGTCCTCTTTGAAATCGAAATATTTTTTGATTTGCGTCACCAATTCAATGTAAAATTTCTGGCACGATTCCCAAAAACTTTGTACGTGACTTTTCGGTACTCCGTCGTCGATGATCAAATTGCTCATGGTCTCAGATGCTTGTAGTAGTAGTAGTAGTAAAGCACTAGTGAGTGGTGCCAGAACGGTCCCTGACGACACCTAGATCGTAGAGATCCATTGTGTCTCCTCACTCTGGTAGTTAGTTAGATGTTCGGAGCTAGCCTGGTGCCCAGCACCAGACTTAATAGATCCACCACCCTTACTGTTCCAAGATCAGGGGGATTTAAAAACATTCTCCCCCAGATTCTGTATCTCCTATGTAGGAGTGACGGGCAGTGGCACAATAAATGTACACTATCTTCCCTCTCATCCCCGCATAAGCGACATTACCTTCGCTCTGCGAGCCCAAGGTTGAACAAATGAGCACTGAGAAGGGAGGAGTGACCTGTAAGTAGTCCCACCGTCACCCTCAGCCTCTGTCTGCTCATCGTAAGAAGTTCATTAGTCCTACTCACGTTGGTGTTCTTCATCAGGAGTTTGGCCTGACGGCAGCTTTTAGATGTCTCCCACTTGATCAGATGTTCTCTGCTCAGGTGGGACCTGATAGTTTCCTTTCCTACCGCGAAAGGAACACCCGCTATTGGATCAGTTGGTGCTTTACTAGCTCCCTCCTTGGCCAATGTGTCTGCGATTTCGTTTCCGGGTATACCTTGGTGCCCAGGAACCCAAACCAAGATGACCCTGTTAGCTCTGCTAAGTTTTTCCAGCGCCAGCATACAATCCCAGACCAAAGATGACTCGGTAGTTGTTTTGGCTAACGCCAGAATGGTTGCTCTACTGTCTGAGCAGATGTTTATCTTCCTCCCTATGGTGTTTTTGGTCAGAAGATGTTCCGTGCACCTTAGGATAGCCAATATCTCAGCCGAAAAGACTGTGGAATGGCACCCCATAGAAATACTCTCCCTATAGTCATGCTTTGGTCCATAGATTCCCGCTCCAAAACAGTGATTGATGCCTGATCCATCGGTGAACCACGGGTTTACGTTAAGATTATTAATCTTACCTGGATTAAGCCATTCTTCCCTTGCTGGTATCCATGTATGAAAATGTTTTACCAGTTGGTATTTCTTTAAGATTCTGTCTTGCTTCCGTGTAAAAGGGTCCTTTTGGAAGAGGCCGAGCTTCGTGTGCCCTAGACCTGTGTTCTTCCATTCTTCCAGACACTTCAGCCTGTACGCTGTGCACCTGGCTGCGTTGACCGCAGCAAGGTCCAGGGGAGATATGCAGAGTGCAATTTCTAGCGCCTCTGTAGGTGTGGTTTTCATAGCTCCTACTGCGGCCCTTAGGTAGCTACCTTGTAGGCTTTGCAGAAGGTTCTTCGTTTCCAACTTATCTGTTCTGGGCCACCAGATCACTGACGCGTAGAGCAGTCTAGAGAGCAATATTGCCTTGTATAACCATAAGGCTACCTTGGCACTGACACCCCAGGATTTGCTCATAGCTCTTCTACACATCCACATGGATGAGTAGAACTTCTTTTTACTCTCGGTAAGATGTGTTTTCCAGTTTAACTTGGGGTCTAGAATTAGACCCAAATACTTGACTGAATCCGTAAAAGGAATTTCCTTCCCCCAGAGCTTTAAAGGCTCGATAGGTTCAGGTTTGTATTTTCTAGTAAAGACTAGTATGTTGTTCTTCGACGGATTTACCGTTAGACCTTTGGCTTCGCACCAGCTCTGTGTAATTTTTAAGGCATCGTTCATTCGATTTCTTAAAGCGTCCAGGAAGGAGCCTCTTACCACTATGGCTATGTCATCAGCATAGCCGTAGGTCAAAAAGCCCTTTCTTTGTAAATCCTCCAAAAGATCGTTGACGACGAGGCACCATAACAGAGGGGAGAGAACTCCTCCCTGCGGACAGCCTCTGTCTGGTTTGCCTTCTATGGCAGTGTCGCCGTACCCGACCAATAGGTTCCTCCCCGTTAGCATATCTTCGATCCAGTCTACTAACGGTTCAGGGACTCCATGTCTGGTCGTAGCTTCTTTGTTAGCCCTGTTTGAGGTGTTATCAAAAGCGCCCTCAATGTCTAAAAATGTCCCTATGGCGTATCCTTTCGCCTTTAGTTGTGTCTCTATCCTGCCCACCAGGTGGTGTAAATCCTTCTCAGTGGACCTGCCCTCCCTGTAGGCATATTGAGCGTTGGCTAGAGGAAGATTCCTCAGAGGCCCAGTCTTGAGAAACCTATGGAACAGTCTCTCTAGAGTTTTCAACAAAAAGGACGTTAGGCTAATAGGCCTATAGTCTTTAGCCCTAACGTGACCATTTCTACCAGGCTTGGGTATGAATACTACCTTGGTAGCTCCTCATGACTGGGGAACGTGTCTCAGCGCAATACTTGCCCTAAAGACTTTTGTTAGTTAACCTAACATCACTTTGAGTCCTTCTTGCAGTAGTATAGGTTGTATGCCGTTGGGCCCTGGTGCCTTGTATGGCTCGAAGGAGCCGACGGCCCATTCCACCACTTGTGGATATACCACCTCAGCTGCTAGACTCCAGGCCCTGGGTTTATAAGCAGCCCTGGGCCTATGTCGGCTAACTGAGACCGGGAGAATCTCCTGAAATTCCGGAAAGTGAACCTCCATGAGGTGACTCAAGGTCTCCTCCGTTGATTCCGTGAATCTCCCACAGGGGAGCTTAAGACAGCCCCATTGCTGGTTGTTGTCTTTACACAGGATCCTGCACAATCAGGATGCTTCTGGAGCGCTCTCAATGTTCGTGCAGAAGTTTCTCCATCCAATTCCCCTGGCTTTGACTATAGCCTTTTTGTAAACCCGCTGGGAGTCCCTGTACCTTTCCCAGGTTCCCGGCGTGTTTATGTTTCTAGTTCTATTGAAGAGCCTTCTTGCCTCCGATTTGAGCTTCGATAGCTCTTTGTTCCACCAAGAGACCTTGACCGAGGCATTCTTCAGTTCTAGTGGGCAGTTCATTTCATAGGAATTTCTGATGGCGTCACACATGAAGTCAGCCGCCACTTCTAAGTCATCCTTTGTGTGAAATCTGGTGGGAGCATTCTTCAGATGGCTTTTTAAGTCAGTCCTAAAGTTCTCCCAGTTTGTTTTCCTGGGGTTCCTTCCCCACTTTTCTTCTTTTTGTATATGCCCAAGAGCGAAGCGGATCTGCCTGTGATCGGATCCAGAGGGCTCACTCGATACCCTCCATCCCTTCACTAGATCCACCACGCCTCCTGTGCAAAGTGTGATGTCTTGTACCTCTTGTTTCCTAGAGTCCAGGAAGGTAGGTTCTGTTCCTCTATTGAGGATGTGCAACTCAGCGTTCATAACGAAGTTAAATAGGCTTTCTCCTCTCGGGTTGATGTTGGTGCTACTCCACACTAAATGGTGAGAGTTAGCATTACAGCCCAAGAGAAGATCCAGCCCTCTCTCTTTCGCATAAGCCACTAATTCTACCATGTTCCGATGGGGAGGCAATTCCACCGAATCGTAGGGCAAATAAACTGACCCCACTATCAGGTTCCTGACCTCCCCATCGGCCAATTTTAGTTTCAGCTTGATGGCAACTAGGTCGCCATCACAGAATTGTGGAAGTAAGTAGGCATCTAGCCCTTTCACTATAATACAAGTTCTCGGCCGGTCCGAGTTACTCGCTTTGAAAAGCTTACCGCAGCCACTTAGGCCTTTAATACAGTCTTTGATGAGCCATGGTTCCTGGATAAGTAGTAAGTTACTTGTGTGCATCCCAGCTGCGCATCTGGTTAGTACAGCCGAGGCGCTTTTGCTGTGATGCAAGTTAATCTGAATGAAAAAAATCGTCGGATCCGTCATTTAAGGAGCAGGATCCGCTTGATTCGCCTTTTCATTCGAAGCCCCACCGCAGTCACCGCCAGGCAACCTGACCGTAGCCTGACCGAGGCCACAGTATGGCTTAAAGTTGAGGTTAAAGCCCTCAACGACCCTTCCCCAATTAGGGCAGAAAAGTGGGCGCTCGTGGCGTCCCTGCTTTCACTACCTCTCGCGACCAACCAGTCCGCAGCTTGGAGACCTTCGTTCTGCCTATCAAGTAGCTCTAACGCTTCCTTGATAGGCACTTTAGAATCCTCCACGTGAACTACGACTCGATGACGCTTTGGCAGCTCATCGACCCGCAGCGCACGCAGCTGTATTTCCCCTAACCTAATTTCCAAAGTTAGGCTTCGAAGCCACCCTTCGGTTTCTTTGTCAGTGCAGTTAAAAATAACTGCCCCGTCCCTATCTGATGTACCTTTGAAGGTGGGGGCTTTGGTACCCCTCGCAAGACCGAGGATACGCCCTCTCACCTTCTCCTTCAAGAGAGACGCCTCATTCTTGTCTAGCTTTCTATCAGGGTAGTTCATGGGAACCATGGCTATTCTGATCAGGCCGGATGTTGCCTGTGCAAAGGACCTTTGATCGGCAGCGATCTTGGGTCTTTTGCCCACTTGCAAGGCACCAGAAGGACTGGGTGTGCTTTGCTCCGACCTGAGTCGTTTACACGTCCCAGTGGAAGCTGGCTCCCCCATCCTTGGTGTAGTAACAAGCATTTGTGGGTGTAGGCAAGGGGAAGGGCGGGCTTTCCAGCCTCGCCCTTCCCCTTCAACTGCTTCTGTTTTTTGTAGCGGCGTCTAGCTTCCCCACTGAATCTGATCCGGGTTTTATCAGCTTGTGGCTGTGCCATATCCGGCTCCATCCCCAAGCTGTCCGGTCTATTTTCCTCCGGTCGTTTGCTCCCTAAAGTGGCTACGCCCTGAAGGACTTCGGAAAGATCGTTATTTGAAATGATTGGAATACTCATATTAGTCCCACAAGTACCGCGGTCACGCGATCTCACCCGGGCAGAGCCGCGAATGCCCAGGGCTTGGCAAATACTCCCGGAGGTCGCCCGGTATCCGGGAGGCACCGTACGCGACGCAACTCCTCTTGCGCCACGCAGCCGTCGGCACGGTTGCACACATCTTGGCTTGGGGGGTTCCTCTTCGTCGGTCGCACCCAGTTCCACCCCTGAGCGGGTAATCCCTGCATGCGACCTTAAGCCCCTCCACCCGCCCCGATCACAACCGGGACTACGTCAAGGTGGGAACCCGTTGGGGGGCTCAGATGCTTGTATACCGATATAAATTTTTCGATCGGCAAAAATGAACTTGAGTCGGTGTGTTCAACTGTGAGAATATTCCCTGCTCTAACAGCTGTTGTTTTCATATAATTGCTGGAAAGTGTTTTTAACAATTGCATCGTTTCTGGTTTAATTTTATGAAGTAAAGAGGTTTCCTGTTGGAACATCGTGTTGAAATCATTCAAAAGACCAAGTACGTAGGACAAACTCTAAATATAGTCTGGTGAACTTATTCTCCATCGTTTGTAGCATATCCTCCGTTGTTTTCGAGGGATCAGAGAACACAGCTTCTTGCAGGTATTTTTTCAGAGGAACATATTGTTCAAGTACTCTATCAATACAAGCCTGTAACGACAGCCACCGCGTAGTTGAAGGACTTAGAATTTTGTGAAGCTTTGTGGAATGAAATTCTTGGAATTTTTTAAGTGTCTCTTGCCTGACACAACTTCTACTAAAATGTGAACTTATATTTTTTAACAAATCTTTGACACTTCGTGGAAGTTTTAAACAGGCTTTCGATGCTGCTAAATGAATCAAATGGTAGAAGCACCTGACGCAAACGATGTCTGGGATTTCTGCTTTTAATAATGAAAATACGGAATGATGTTGGTCGACCATTTTACTCGTCGTATCTGACGAAAAACCAACGAAATTTGACAATGGAATGTTCTCGGAAGTCAAGCAATCTTTCAGGCAATTAAATAAGGCCGTGGCATCACCAGCCGCCAGTTCTTTCATATCGAGTAGTTAAGTGGTGACGTTATGTTTTTCCTCGTGATAAAATATAACCGTGATAGCACATTGTTTTTTTGTAGATGTATCCGTTGTCTCGTCTAGAATTAATGAAAAGAAGCATCCTGGTACCTTTATCATTTCGTACAGCATTTTTTGAAATTATTTTCCTAGTACCGAAGTCACAATAGCTATTGCTTTCGTTCTCTAATCGTTAACTTTCTCGCAATCGCCGAGTCTGGAAACAGATCAGAGCAAAGTGGACTTAGTGTATCCATAAGAGAAAACGGCATATTATGTGCAGCTATGAAACCAACCAATTTTATTTCTGCTCTCTTTACGCCATCGGGTATTGTTGAAAAAACTTCTGGCAACCTTTGTGACATTGAAATCTGTTTCGAATTGAAGATATGTTTCTCCGACAGGCTGTGGCGATAAATGTCGTTTTTATGCGCCATAAGCGTTCTGTCGCACACCTTACAATGAGTCAATTGATTGCCATTGTTTTCTTTTTTATATTTTGTTAGCCAACCTTTGAATTCCGGAATATTCAGCCATGAATGATTAAATTTCATTTTTTTTTTAAATTTCATTCGATGTTTTACATCTCTTGAGTGGTTTTAAGACTTTCAAATCGTCCTGATTTTTGTCTTTATTTTTTTCTTCTTTAGTCGAAGAGTGGCCTTACAGACCTCTTGGTCCTGCCTCATCCTAGAATATCAATCAAAGATATTTCATTTACTTAATACCCTAATGATCAATTTTTTATTTAAAAAAATAATAAAAATAGTAAATCAAAACATTTAAAATGTATTTATATTATTTATTGCTACATAATTTTTTAGTTAAAATATTTGATTTTTTTATTTAAATATTTAAAAAAATTTTTCTGTTTCATATTTTTGTTTTATTATTACTATTATTCTGTAAAATTAAAAACAAATGGAAAATGGCAGCAAGAAATTATAAACAATTTTCAAAAGTACAGTATTAGAACCTCTAGAATAATTTTAAGATTCAATCTGTTCCTTTCCATTCCATCCTCTATAAATCGAATTTCAATAGGTCGAAACCTTTACAAGTCGAACGATTTTAGTCTCCCATTGGGATTAGAGAGTTGGGGAGGTCCTACTGTACACATTTACAAAAGTTTTAATCAAATCGGATACCCTGCCATGACCCCGATGATTATAAATAATAGGACGATAGTATATAATATAAAGAAAATATTGAAGAACTTACTTGCGTTTTATTTGTAGTGAGAAGTAACCATTTGTCCATTCTGTTTTTTCTTCTTTTCCTTCGTTCTGTTTTTTTTGCTGGTTCTTTATCTTCTTCGATTTTTATTTTAATATATGAAATCTGTCTTCTCAAAATCTACCTTCTCAATATTCAACGCAATTCGTGTACTACCGGAATTTGTAATTTGTTATACGTTGACGTCGTTGACTAAGTTAAAGGCACATTTCTAAGCAGTGATTGAAGAAGCCATTGGATGCTAATATCCCCCTATAGTCTCTGATAAGTACTAATATGGCTGTGTGCAAAAATTCACTGCCAGCGCTGTGAGGAGTGAGCACGTGTTGGGTAATAGGGCTCACAGCAGTCACAGCGCAGGTAGTGAATTTCGGAACACAGCCTGCATTGCTGCGCAGTTGGGCATGTACCAACACTACCAACCGCAGATCACGTAGTACTTAGTACTGTAGTAGCACTAGAGACTTCAAAAAGGGCCTTATAAATTGCAAATATGGTACGTTGCAAACGTGCAATGGTAAAAACTTACATTAGTAAAATCTTGGATACATAATTTTATGACGTAAGAAACAATCTTTAAATACCCGGTTTTACCCTCAAATTTTTATTACCCATGAAATTACCCGTGGTCATCCAAAATACCCGAATTTCGGGTAATTACCCGACGATTGGCAGCGCTAATGTCTTCTTTTGTAACAGGAACTTGATAATAAGCTTTTACTAAGTCTATTTTTGAAAATACACTTTTACGATTGTATGAGATTTCAAACTCAAATGCTGAGTACACCTTATATGAAGGCTCGACGGTCAAGCGGAAGGCTCTCGAATTGGAAATACACACAGTTTATAATTCGCAAGCGTATATTTATTTAATGAAATTTTATAATAAAGTACGTAAGGCAGACGCCACGCACGACAGACTTCGAATGATTATGCAGTTGCGGTTCACACGGACGGAGATCTTGATTATCGGTCCGATCACTCGGTACGGACAGCGTCCGAGATATCAGTGGAAACGAACTCCGCGGTCGCTACCATGAGTACAGATAATACGGCGAGATTCACAAAAACACCACAGTCATAAGAACACGGATATTCCGCGTTCAACAGTCATAAGAAATTCGGTAGCGAGCGATTATAAGTCTGGAATAATTAACAGAGCACCGAGAACACAGAGCTGTTGCCTGGCTAAGCGTCGATCGCGATCTGAGACCACCGAATTCCCATGCCGGGAATTCGGCACGATAATTCTCTAGAAAAAAGGGCCACGTAGGTATTGACAATGATATGATCATGCTTCGAGCGCGTGATATAATGATTTGTGGTAAACACGAAGCTGCGTGACGGATTGTGGAATTTGCCACAATATAATTTCATAAAGCGACGTTGAATATGATATTTATCAATTTTATGTATCAAATGATATCTGAGAGGATGAGTCCTAAACAACGATGTAAATCTGCAATAAAATCCTGAATATGTGGAAGAGGATATCGGTCCGGTATAGTGGCTGCGTTCAAAGCACGATAATCTCCACAAAGTCGCCAAGAATTGGATCCATTTTTGGGAACCATATGAAGCGGAGCTGCCCATATACTACTTGATGGTCGACAAATTCCTTGTTCGATCATGGAATTAAATTCATCTCTTGCGAACTTCTCAATTTCTCAAGAGATAATCGTCGTGGAGTAGAAGCAATAGGAGGACCTTTGGTGATGATGTAATGCTCTACCTGGTGTATCTTATTAAGGTCTTTTTACAATAAGGCTTGTAGTAGGGAGTAAGCCGTAAGACGCAAGCCGTAGCGCAATTCCTTATGACCAGCTTAGCTACAATGAGGCTTCATGAACAAATCGTACGGCGTAGCAGATAACCAATCAGAATTAAGAACGGGTTGAAAGGCGCTTAGATTAGGTTGTTACAGTTCCAGAAGTCATCGTTGTCGAGTTGTACAAACAGAAAAAAGATGGATACGAGAAAAGCAATCCTATTTTTGCTGTATCTTGGGATATGCAGTAATTTGATACTGCTGGAATGGTCCTTGCTAAAGAAAAGGATGTTGAAGCATCGTCGGTGGTGAGTTCGGCCGGTAAATCGGGCGAGAGATGCCCAAGGTTTCTACTCTAACCTTGTTAGGGAATTGATTGAAACTGATCATGATCATGAAGAATTTTTTGGATTGTTCCGGATGTCGCCTGATTAGTTTCATATCTTGGTTGAGCTCCTTCATCTTCATCTTCAAAAGCGAAGTATTAGCGCACCGCTACCAACAAACCTTCGTGTTGCCGTCACATTGCTGTGAGTTTTTCTGTACAGTTTTTTAGCCCTGCTTGTTTCTGTTTTAGTTTGTGTTATATTTAATGTCATCTGTGACAAACTTCGCAGGTACTTGGCTCAAGGAGACACAGCCAAACTGAAACATGCTGAATTCAGAATTGGGACATCAACGGTGTACAAAATCACGAAACTTGCAGAGAGATTTGAAATGTACTTCAGCCCCTTGTTCTGGAAGCTCACAGCAAGGAAGACTGGAAGACCATCAGTGATGGCTTCATGACATCCTGGCAGTTTCCCAATTGCTTAGGGGCCATCGATAGTACGCATATGAGAGTTCAAGCACCCCTGAATTCAGGCTCGAATTACTTCAATTACAAACAGTTCTTTAGTATGGTTATGATGGCAACGTGTGATGCACAGTACAAGTTTACATGGGTGGATGTCGGACAATTTGGTAAGTGTTATTTTTCATTACATTTTTTGTAGCTATAGAATGATATCGCTAAGTGGAAAATTTTAGTCGTGTTTCCTTTTTTTAGGTTCCATAAGTGATGGCGAGGTATGGGCCAATACTGAATTTGCAGAAGATTTATCATCTGGAAATGTGTCTTTGCCTGATTCCAGTCCACTTCGAGGAGAAGAGATACTCTTCCCCTATGTGTTTGTGGGAGATGAAGCTTTTCCACTTACGAATTATATAATGCGGCCATACTCAAGGAAAACACTGACAGACGAAAATAGAATTTTTAATGTTAAAAATTTAAATGTCGCCAGTAGATACAAAAGAAGACGTACGTTTAATCGACCAAACTGGTAATTTATTGATTGATAATGGATCACAACGTTTCGACCATGGGTTTTGGTCCTTATCAAGTGAAAGTATTTTAGTTAGCTGTTAAATTGCGAGAAATAAGGAAATCCTTGTGTCAAGATTGCATTATGTCAACCTCTCTGTCAAACAAGCTGAGAAAGACAGAGACATATAATTTTTAATTATCGTTTGTCGCGAGCACGGCGAGTAATTGAGAACACTTTTGGAATTTTAACTGCACGATGGAAGATCTTACAGGGACCACTCTGTATGTCACCTGCCAACTGTGAAAATCTCTTCAGAGCCCTTCCCTGCCTTCATAATTTTATTATGATGGGTGAAGAAGGAAGAAATTTGAATGACCGAGAATACTGCTCCAGAAACATTATTGATGTAGAAACAGAGGATGGGACCATCACAGATGGGGAATGGAAGAAAAACTACTCTTCAAACTTCGCCAGGTTTGACCGAGTTGGGGCTAATCGAGCTGGAGATACTGCCAAAGGAATGAGAAATTATTTACGAAATTACATCATATCATCGATTGGAGAGGAACAGCCGCCTTGGCAATCATACATCCGTGCTTTCAGGGGAGATGTCATCAACCTTTCGGAATAATCAACATATACAGGGTGACCCATTTTAACTTAGGCAGCCAAATAACTCTAAAAATAAGCACACTACGAAAAAATGTTTAGAATCAAAATTTCGTCATTTCGAGGAGGACGTACAATGACGTTAAAATGAGCCCCCCCACCCCTCCCCCTGGGCGGTGAGGGGGGGCAAGTTTGAAATCTTAAATAGGAACCCCTATTTTTTATTGCATATTCGGAATCTTTGGCTAAAAACACATACAATTTGTCTGAAACATTTTTCTCGATTCATGATAGATGGCGCTGTAATCGACGAAATTCAATTTCTTCGATTTCTCTTACTGAGAACCCATGCTTACGATTCTGCAATAAATTAACAATAAAAATACCACGTTTTCATTGTTAATACTCGAAATTAGTCTTAAAACAAACTTCTCATTATTTTTTATTACTCATTAATTACTTCTCAAGAAACTGCTTTTAGCGTAACCTGCCCTTTAGGCAACTTGAATGGTCCAAATTACCGAGACATTTTGGACTTTCCATCTGATGGAGTTCCTCTAAGTATCCCTCCAAAATTTTGTCCACTTCTGTAGGCGTATAATTTGCCATTTTACCAAAATTTTATCAGAGTACAAATGTTAAAAAAATACATAAACACTTGTGACTTTGGCACTAAATGGACAAAATTTTGGAGGGATACTTAGAGGAACTCCATCAGATGGAAAGTCCAAAATGTCTCGGTACTTTGGACCATTCAAGTTGCCTAAAGGGCAGGTTACGCTAAAAGCAGTTTCTTGAGAAGTAATTAATGAGTAATAAAAAATAATGAGAAGTTTGTTTTAAGACTAATTTCGAGTATTAACAATGAAAACGTGGTATTTTTATTGTTAATTTATTGCAGAATCGTAAGCATGGGTTCTCAGTAAGAGAAATCGAAGAAATTGAATTTCGTCGATTACAGCGCCATCTATCATGAATCGAGAAAAATGTTTCAGACAAATTGTATGTGTTTTTAGCCAAAGATTCCGAATATGCAATAAAAAATAGGGGTTCCTATTTAAGATTTCAAACTTGCCCCCCCTCACCGCCCAGGGGGAGGGGTGGGGGGGCTCATTTTAACGTCATTGTACGTCCTCCTCGAAATGACGAAATTTTGATTGTAAACATTTTTTCGTAGTGTGCTTATTTTTCGAGTTATTTGGCTGCCTAAGTTAAAATGGGTCACCCTGTATAGCATTAATCGTAATATCCTTAATGCTTTGGAAGCATGCAGACTCTTGGATAGGCATGGATTATTGAGACAAGCTAATCACGGTAACATACAGGGTGTATCAGACCACTGGTGCCAGCCGAATATCTCGAAAACCGAGAACGGCAGACAAAAATATTTTAGACAAAAGTTGTAGGGTTTCAAGTATCGCATTACATAGTAATATTAGTACGACCTTGAATAGCACCGTCAAGGTCACAAAAATCACTTTGAATTTTTTAAACGGAACCCTTAATTTTTCATTACATATTCTTGTAGCTTACCTCGAGAGCTTTCAAAAACACTATAATTAAGTTATTTTTCATTGAGTACTTTTCGAGTTATACAAAATATCGTGTAAAACATTCAGTTTTCGGTAATCTTACCTTAATATTTTTATGCATAGAATAATAAAACCAATCAATTGGTGTAAAAAAAACACATAGTTGCTATTAGAGAGTATATAATTTGCAACATGCAGCTACATACTTTTTTTGAAAGCAATTATGCGTTTTCTTTATACCAATTGATAGGTCTTATTATTCTATGCATAAAAGTATTAAGGTAAGATTACCGAAAACTGAATGTTTTACACGATATTTTGTATTTTATGTCAAAATACTGTAAATTTCAAGCCTTATAACTCAAAAAATACTTAACGAAAAAACATTTAATTATAGTGTTTTGGAAAGCCCGCGAAATAAGCTACAAAAATATTGAATGAAAAATAGGGAGTTCCATTTAAGAAATTTAAGATGACCTTCACGTGACCTTGACAACGCTATTCAAGGTCGTACTAATATTACTATGTAATGCGTTACTTGAAACCCTACAACTTTTGTCCGAAATATTTTTGTCTGCCGTTCTCGGTTTTCGAGATATTCAGCTGGTACGGGTGGTCTAATACACCCTGTATATCTACCTATCCGTCTAAAAAAGACATCACAGATGTAAAAAAAAGCGCTAAGTATATCTTTCTCCAGCCAAAATAGTTCTTTACAAAAATTAATTGCCATCAAAGATATTATCTTTTCAAAAAGTATATAAATTATATATTCTTTATCTTAACAAAAATTAATCGCCATCAAAAATATTTCTTTTCAAAAATTATATTTATAAATTATATTTTATCTTTATTAATAAACGGGAAAAAACTTAAAATATTAGTATCAAAAAGAAGTGAAATAAAAAAATCACGCTAAGTAAATTTAGAAAAATATAATGTATAATATTCAGATGAATTATTTTCTATAATATTAAAGTAAATCTATTTAATGTAAGATGCAGAAAAAATTAAAACTGCGAAATTTTGCATTCTTTTATCTATCTAATATTGCATTCTATTTTATTTGCAGAAGCAAATGAAATGCAATAAAATATACATATATGTATAGTATAGTAGGGGGTGTAAATGTATATGCAATAAAATATATATATAGTATAGTAGGGGGTGTAAATATATATATATAATAAACTTTATTTATATCTCTAAATAATTATTCATATTTATTTAATCCAAATATACTCAAACGTATATTCAAGAAAAGATAATACGAAAAAAAATGTAAAAAATTTAAAAATTAAAGTTTAATGCAAAAAAATTTAAAGTTAAAAAAATAACAGTTAAAAAATTAAAGTGAAAAATTAAAGGAAACATATTTTATGCAAAAATTTATAGTTAAAAGGATAAAAGCTAAAAATTAAAGTTAAAAAAATAAAGGTAAAAAAATTACATTTGCAAAAAACTTAACGCTGTTTTTTACATCTGTGATGTCTTTTTTAGACGGATTTCACAAATTTTTGCAAAGTATAGTAAGACATTAAAAATTATATACGTGCGTGCGTGCGTGTGTGCGTACGTGCGTGCAACTATCACCATGTCTTTCAATAATTGCGATAACATTTTTATTCTCACTGTTTGTCTTTGTTTTTCGGTATGTTTTGCATATTTGTCAATATTTATATTATATTTCATTAAGAATATAATCTCTCTCTTTCTCGCTTTCTCTTTCCCTCTCTCTTCCTCCCTCCCGCTCTCTCTCCCACTCACTCACTTTCTCTCTCTCACACACACTGTCTTTCTCTCTCTCTCCCCCTCTCTGTACGCACGCACACATTCACGCACAGGTACGTACGCACGCACATATGCACACACAGCAAAATGCAAATGCAAATGCGCGCGCACGCATAAGAGCGCGCGCATGTATGAGTGCGCGCGCACGTACGTGTGCATGCATGCGTATGTACGTTTGTGTTCATGTGTGCGTGCCTACGTATGTGCGCGAGCGTAAGTACGTGTGCGTGCATGTGTGCGTGCGTACAGAGAGAGAGAGAGAGAAAGAAAGAGGGAGAGAGAGAGAGGGAGAGAGAGAGAGAGAGAGAGAGAGAGAGAGAGAGCGGGAGAGAGAGAGAGAGGGGGGGGAGAAAGCGGGAGAGAGAGAGAGAGGGGGGAGAAAGCGGGAAAGAGAGAGAGAGGGAGAGAGCGGAGGAGAGAGAGAATTGGTGCGGAATAGATGCGGAAAGGATGTGGAATGGATGCGGAATGGATGCAGAATAAATGCTGAATTGATGCAGAATAGATGCGTAATGGATGCGGATATGCGGATTAGGTTTGAAATAGGTGTGGAACGGATGTAGAATGGATGCGGAATGGATGCGGAATACATGTGGAAAGTTTCGGAATGAATGCGGAATAGATGCGAAATGGATGCGCAATGAATGCGGAAAGATGCGGAATGGATGCGAAATTATTGCGTAATGGATGCGGAATTGATGCGGAATGGATGCAGAATGGACGCGGAATGAATGCGGAAAGATGCGGAATAGATGCGGAATTAAAGGGGAATAGATGCGGAATTGGTGCGGAATAGATGCGGAATGGATGCGGAATGAGTGCGGAAAGATGCGGAATAGATGCGGAATTGATGCGAAATAGATGCGGAATGAATGCCGAAAGATGCGCAATGAATGCGGAATAAATGCAGAATGCGGAATGCGGAATTGGTGTTCGGAATAGATGCGGATTAGGTGCGGAATAGGTGCAGAACTGATGCGAAATGGATGCAGAATTGATGCGGAATGAATGCGGAAAGATGCGGAATAGATGCGGAATGTATGCGGAATAGATGCGGAGTGGATGCGGATTAGATGCGGAGTGGATGCGGAATAGATGCGGAGTGGATGCGGAATTGGTTCGGAATAGATGCGGAATGTATGCAGATTAGGTGCCGATAGGTGCGGAATAGGTGCGGGATGGATGCGAAGAGATGTAGAATATATGCGGAATAGGTGCGGAAAAGATGCGGAATGTTGCGAAATAGATGCGAAATGGTTGCGGAAAAGTGGCGGAATTGATGCGGAATAGATGCGAAATGGATGCAGAATGGATGCGGAATAGATGCGGATTATGTGTACTAAGAGAGAGAGAGAAAGAGAGAGAGAGAGAGAGAGAATAAGAGAGAGAGAAAGCGGAAGAGAGAGACAAAGCGGGAGAGAGAAAGAAAGCGGAAAAGAAAGAAAGCGGGAGAGAGAGAAAGCGGGAGTGAGAAAGAAAGCGGGAGGGAGAGAGAGAGGAAGCGGAAGAGAGAGAAAAAGCGGGAGGGAGAGAGAGAGAGAAAGCGGGAGGGAGAAAGAGAAAAAGCGGGAGAGAGAAGAATAGCGGGATGGAGAGAGAAAGAAAGTAAGAGAAGGAGAGAAAGCGGGAGAAAGAAGGAGAAAGAAAGCGGTAGAAAAGAAGAGAAAGCGGGAGAGAGAGGGAACGGAAGCGGGAGAGAGAGAGAAAAAGCGGGAGGGAGAGAGAGAAAGCGGGAGGGAGAGAGAGAAAAAGCGGGAGGGAAAGAGAGAGAATGTGGGAGAAGGAGAGAAGCGAAAGAAAGAAAGAGAGAGAAAGCGGTAGAGAAGAAGAGAAAGCGGGAGAGAGTAAAAGAAAGCGGAGAGAGAGAGAAAGCGGGAATGAGAGAAAAAGCGGGAGGAAGACAGAAAGAAAGCGGGAAAGTGAGAAAAAGCGGAAGGGAGAGAGAGAAAAAGCGTGAGAGAGAGAGAGAGAGAGCAGGAGAGAGTGAAAGAGTGAGAGAGAGAAAGAAGAGAGAGAGAGACCGGGAGAGAAAGAGGAAGCGGAACGTGCGCACGCACACAACTTAGAAAAAATTATGGGTCTTGCGACAGTGGCGCCATCTAGCGGTGTATTAGTGAACCTGGAAAAAGATGGCGGCTTGCGACAGTGGCGCCATTTAGCGGTGTATCTGTGAACCTGGACAAGTCCGACGACGTATCTGAATGACACATTTTCGGCAGAAAAATGCATGATGAATATTAAAATCTTTACATCCAATGTATCTACCAGTGTCATTATGGTATCATTACATTCGGAAAAATCCATGTTTTCGATTGATGTGTTCATTTTCTCGAAAAGATGGTCCAATGTACAAGATATTTCAATTCATTTTTAATTATTTTCGTAAAAACGTTCTCGTTCCGGTAAATGATACGCAGTAGCGTCTGTTAGTAAAATATTGAAAAGAAACGAAAGATATACTTAGCGAGACGCTACCGCGTCTCTTGATTATTTATTTACATATGTATATATATATATACAATATTATTTATTTTATTTTATGACTAAAATATACATATATATTTTTTTTCCATAAAATGAAAGAAATTTATTATGCAAAGAATATAAAAAATATAATAAATAGAGTTGTATAAATAAAGTCTTATTGGGACTCGGAAATGGCGGCCGAGGTGAGGTGACGTGGATTTGTTATAGTGATGGTGTGGTGGAGAAAAGAGCGGTACGGAGGAGAGTGAGAAGGGGTTAAATGGTGGAGGCGATAGAAGAGGACGAATGGGTGCAGGGGAATTGGAGGAGGCAGCAGGGAGGCGGAAGGTGAGAAGTTTTTGGCGAGGAAAGGAGGCTGATTTTCAAGAATTGGGAAGAATCGGAGCAAGGAAAAGAAGAGGGAGATGGTGGCGACGGAGAAGACGGTGGAGTTGAGGGAACTAAGGAACGAGACGGTCGGCAAGGAAGGATCTGACGGAGGAGTATGTACCGGCTGGCGTCAGAAGGAGATGCCGGGGCGACAGGTGATGGCGACACAGGAAGCCGGTGGGCCATGTGCGCGAGCACGTGTTGCGACAGGCTAGCAGTGACACGCAGTTGAGCGTAGAAAACGTTGTTCTAGAGAACTTTTGGTGCAGCGTAAGAAGTGAGAAAATGGGTTGGGAAGAGGAGTGGTTAAGGGAGTTAAGAGGGATAAGGGAAGGCATGAGAGGTATAGAGAAAGGCATGAGAGGGATTGAAAGAGAACTGAGGCTGTTGAGAGAGAGAGGTTGGAGAGCGCGGGGAGGAGAGGAGAAGGAAGATGACAGGCTAGAGAGTGAGAGAGAGGAAGAGACGTCGGTGGAGGAGATCGCGGATGCGGAGAGAGAAAACGAGGAGATGAAGAGGATGAACGAAGGTGCTGAGAGGAAGAAGAAGCGTGACGGGAGAGAGAAGGAGGCCGGCGGGAGTGAGAAGAAGGGAGAGGAGAGTGTGGTGGCGAGCGACAAGAAGGACGAGAAAAGGATGGAGGAAGACACGGAGAGGAGCGTGATTGAATGGGGGAAGGAGGGGGGAGAGAGGAAAGGGGGAGCGTGGACAGAGGTAGCGATAGAGGGTCGGAGAGAGGAGAGGAGGCGCGGAGACAAGACGGTGAGGGGACGCGGGACGGGGGGAGGGAAAGAAGTGTGGAGAGGTAAGGGGGGAGGGTTAGAGGGAGAGAGTAGGAGAAGGGAGAGACAGGAGGTTAGGGAAAGAGATGAGGAAGAAGAAAGAAAAGGAGGGATGGAGGTTAGAGGGGGAAGGGAGGAGGGGTCGAGGGGGGAGGTTTATGGGAAGAAAAGCGACAGGGTTGAGAAAGAGGGTGAAGGAGAAGGTAGTTGGTGGAGAGGTGTGGAGGAAGAGGAGGGGGAGGGGGTTAAAGGGATATGGAAGAAAGTAAAAGAGAGGATGGTGGAAGTAAAAAGGAGAGAGGAGGAGAGAGTGAAAGAGAGGGAAGCTAGAGAGAGAAGAGATGAACAGGTGAGAAGGGAGAGAAAAAGAAGGAACCTGGTATGGAGGGGGATAGAGGGGGATAATTTTGAGGAAAGGTGCTTGTGTTTGAGGGTGCTGCTAGAGGAGATGCTGGAAAAGAAGGTGGAGTTAAGGGGTGTGGAGGAAAGGCTCGGGGACGATGGGAAGAGCATTTTATTAGTAGTATTGGAAAAGGAGGAGGACAGGGACGAGGTATTGGAAAGAAGGGGAGAGGTAGGGAGAAGGTGGAGGATGAGCGTAGATGAAGATTAAACGAGGGAGGAAAGGAAAATGAAGTGGAGGATTAAGGAAAGAGCGAGGTTAGAAAGAAACAGGGGAAAAAGGGTAGAATATGATAGTAGGAGGTTATGGATAGAAGGAAAGGAGTGGAAATGGGATGAAGAGGCGGAAAGTTGGAGAGAGTGCAAGGAGTGCTAAGGGGGGTTTGGTGATGCAAGGAAGAAGAAAGAGAGAGAGAGGGTCGGAGGAGAGAGGGAATAGTGGTTCGGAATATAATTATGTTGTATGTTATAGAGAACCTGTCGAACTAAGTCGTGCCAGGAACGAGAAAGAAGGAGAGAAAAGGAAGGAGTGTTTGGAAGAGAGAGGACTTGGTTGGACAGAAGGCATGGAAGATGAGGAAAGAAGGAGGGAGGATCTAGAGGATGAAGGAAAGAGGAAGGAAGAGAATTTTACGGTGGAGAAGGAGGGGTAGAAGGGGGGAGGGATAGGAGGGATAGAGGAAGAGGGTTGGGAATCGAGGGTGGGAGGGGTGTAGTATGTAAGGGTCGCATAGGGCCAGGTCGCGAGGGGAAAGGGAATTTATGTGTTGTAAAGGTTCGGGACCGCTCCTCAAAAGCGCCTTGAAAACCCTTAGGGGACTCAATAAAGATATACAATACAATACAATACAATACAAATAAAGTCTTATTAATATTGTCTTTTTTATTTTTATTTTTATTTTATTTTTTATTTTCAACACAACAGAACCTGTTTCAACTGCGTGACACATTGATTGAGTATTGATAAAAGAATTAAATATGCCCAAAAAAGTAGTAGAAAAAACACAAGTCAGTAAAATGAATGTTACAAAAGTATTAGAAGATAAAGAGGGATTAATGCATTTTAACAAATCGATAAGGTAATATTTTATTTATTATAATATATCTCTTATTCAGTTTCTTCCTTTTCTGTTTTCAATTTATTAAATATTACTGCTTGTTTTTTTTTGTTTATTCATGCTTTCTCTCGCCTTATCTTATTTACTTTAATTTTTTTTTAAATTTTCCTTCGCTAATTGTGTTTCCTGTAAGTATTTTTCTTATTCTCTCTTCTTATTTTCTTTCTCTTTAATTGTTTTTATTCTTTTATTTCATTTTTATTATTTCTTTTGTATATTCTATCATATTTAATTATTCTTTTTTCCTTTTTTTCATTTATTCGTTTTTTTATTTTTCACGTTCTCTTCAAATAATCAATTGAATAATAGTTATATATTTAATATTATAATTAAACGTTTATATTATTTATATTATTGTTTATAATTATTACATAAAATACAAATAAAATTGTTTAAATTAATTTAAATAATATTTCAAAAACGTAATTTTATGTTTTAATATATTTTTAATGTTTTTTAAATATTTTTTTTATACTTTAATATTTTTTAAAAATATATTTACAGTATTTCTAAAAATGAAGATATTTTGGAAAAAAATGAGAAAGAAAATTTAAACAATACTTCTGATAATTTGTTAAAATCAGATAAAAATGAAATTACTATTTTAAATCGCAACAATGAAAAGGAGATTATACAATTTGTTTCTGATGAAATATTAGAAACAATTCAATTTGAGGATTCTACTGTGTAAGTTTTTATATTTTGTATATCTTTATTTAGTTTTTATTTTTATTCAGTTTTTTAGTATTTCGTTTTTTTAAATTTTTTATTTGATTTATTTTTTTTCTTACTTATTTTCTTTTTTTTTTTTTTTTATTTATATTTATGTACGTATATTTAAAACTTTAAATTTAAAAAAATAAATTTTTCAAAAAATATTTCAGTGAAATTGTAGGTTTTATAGATGAGATAGAAGGACCTAAAATTGTTGGCAAGATACAACAATATAAATTATTAAAATTTATTGTCAATAATAATAGCCGACATCGGGTTCAAGTTGTGGCCTGGAATAATGAGATTGAGCGGATTGCTTTTAATATTCAACCAAATCGAGTAATTATAATAAATTACTTATTTATATTTATTACAATAAAATGTATTAATAATTAATAATTTATTAATACTTAACAATTATTAATAATTAATAATAATTATTAATAATTTAATTAATAATTTTAAATTGTCATATTTTACAGATTATTCATATAGACGGTGCTAAGGCAAAAAAATTAAAATTCCCAGACTTTAATCACGGGACACTTCAGTATGAACTTCTAATACAATCACACACGATGATAAATAACTTGGGTATTTTTGACGTAAAATCAACAATAAATATATCACAATCAAAATTAATAGGATTTGAAGAAGTCTCTGAAAATTTAAATAATTATATACGTAAGAAATATTTTAATATATGTTAATTTATGTTATATGTTAATAGTTATATGTTTCATTTATGTTAAATGATAATATTAATAAATATACATATATACATATTCCAAATATTCCAAATATCTTATATTATAATATTCATATATTTTTAGTCATACGTGGACATTAGGGCTCGTGAAAATCGATTAATTCGATTAATCGTTTAACCGGTTAAAAACGAATTTACTGATTAAAATCGGTTAACCGGTTAATCGGTTAGAGTGATTACCATTATTCGATTAATCTTTAAATCGGTTAATCATTTAATCGGTTATTCAGGTCAATTAATATATTTATTTTGTTTTTCAAGATTTTTTTTCTGGAATGATTAATTGTCACTTTTGTTATGTCTAACCGAATTAAACAAATAATGTCTTTGTACTTCACACGCAAATAATTCCAAAAGTGGATCTTTAACGGACCTTCATGTAGAATTCTGAAACAAGTTTTATCAGTTGCACTTTCTTTTGCCGTTAAAAAAGAACAAATATGAAAAATGAAAACGAAAGTGTTATTTGTTATATAAAGAAATATGAATATTAAGTAAGAAAACCGCTTTGTTGCATATATACACAAATTTATAAAAATTCTGCTAGTTTAAACATAAGAATAACAATTTTTCACCAAATAATTCAATATTCCCTTGATGTCAAATTTTCAAAATGCAGAGACAAGATTATCATATCGTAAACTGTTTAATGACAAAAATATCATATTATACAGAAACAAACTATATAGAAAGTTACCAAAGTACCAATACAAAGCAGAGAGGATTTGTTTCAAAGATTCAGCACAATGCTACATAAAAAAAAGTATATTTTTTATTTGAAAATATCTTTAATTTCAACATGAAAATGAGATTATATTGCGTTGAACAAAAGAAACTTGCTTAAATGAAACCATTTTATATTGTTCAATCAAGAAAAATATATTCTTATTATTTATATATAATTTTCTTGAATCGAAAGGAAAAAATGTTGGATAGAAAATAACACATTTTCAAATAAAAAATTAGAATTTTCTAAAAATATAAGATTAAATAATTTCTATTACAATATCCTTATTCTTAAAGAGAGCTAAGATATGCTAAGGTATGCTAATTACTAAGGTATGTTTAATTCTCACATTCCCAATTCAGAAAGCCTGCATCAAATTCAGACTCATTGAAATTTAAGATTATCAAATTCTTATAAGAAGATTAAAGATTGTTGTGTATATACGAAACAATGAACGCGTCAATTTGAGTATATAAGTTTTAATTTGACACTTCTTTCTTTTCTGTGTAGACACTGTACACTACACAGTTACATATCATTCTAAATCCTAATGAAAATAACAAGTAATCAAAAAAATGGTTTATTCGATTAATAATTAATCAGTTTCAGCGATTAATCGGTTAACCGAAACCGTATTAACCGATTAACCGTTTAGTCGAATATTAAACGTTTCTTTCGGTTACAACCGGTTAACCGATTTTCAATTAACCGACTAATCGGTTACAATCACGAGCCCTAGTGGACATATTAACAAATTTTAATATTTCATCTAATAATATGAAAACCTTTGGAAAAGGTTCCATCACAGATGGAATATATAAATTAGAAATAAGAATAAATGATTACGACAACAATATATCTTTCGACAAGGGACAGCAAATAGAAATTAAAGGATATATAAAAATTCTAAGTTAGAAATTAATAATATATAATTTAAAAAAAAACTATAATAATTTTTGTTAATACATATTTATTTTATAGATGATATATTTTTTCTCGATGTTGAAAAAACAAGTGATATAAAAGAGATTGATGGGAGAAAAATGACATTTACAGAAATATTGGAAGGATCCAAACCAATTACAAAAAGAAAAAGTGATGAAAATAATAAATTGGAAATCCCAAATAAAATATCTCGAAGTTTTTAAATATTTAATTAAATGTTATAAGTATTTAGGTTTTTTATGTTGTGTTAGATATTTATGTTACAGATATTTATGTTGTAAGTTATTATGTGTGTATTATATTATTTAATATATAAATTATTCTGTAGTTAAAAAATTATTAAATTAAATTATTAAATTATTTCATATTGTATTTTTTATTAATAAATATTTAAAGTATAATGTTGGCGTATGTTTGATATTCTCCATATGTTATGTGGTGTGTGTGGGTGTGTGTGTGTGTGTGTGTGTGTATTATATTATTTAATATATAAATTATTCTGTAGTTCTTAAAAAATACAATAATAAGCATAGACATATTAATAGTCATATAGATACAATCAAACTGAATAATATTTAAGCGAAGAAATTATAAACGATAGAAAAGGATGTAATCTAAATAAGTATTCCATTTAATTATACAGTCATGTTTATCAATGACTATCGTATAATAAACGATTAAACTTATTTCATTTTAACTGCATTAGAATGTATAAGTTGTTTAACAACATAAAAAACGATGTAATCGAAAGATATATTTGATCTGAATTATTTGTAATATTTTCAGTTGATTTTAATAACATAAATTTATTATAGAAATAAATAAATATATTTTTTTGACAAAATTGGCACACATTTAGATATAAAAATAAACGTGTGTACGTACGGAAAAAAAATAAATAATGAAATAAATAATCAAATTATAAGGATAAAATAGAGAAAAATTTAATGATTTACGAGATATTTTTTCTTCTAATTAGACATGTTTTTAAATATAAATATTTTTACATAAAATATTTTGTAACATTTTTATTTTTCGTTAATTTTATAGAATATATACTTTTATGCGCAAAATAAGAAGACGAAACAATTGTTGATGCAAAGAAAATACGTTTTGAACAAAAAAGTCCTTTCTATTTTGGAATTTTTGCAATATTATTAAAATATTATTAATTATTATTATATTATTATTATTATTAAATAATATTATTAATAAAAGAAATTAGTGAATGAGCACATATTTCGCGGAAATATGTCATGAGTCGCGCGATCAATTCTTTCGTTGTCGTAACATTCATCGCTTATACTTAAGATAGAATAAAATGAACATATTATTAAAAAATAATATGAAATTTCTAGAAATAATATAAAATTTATATTTCCTTGAATGGATTTAAATGTTCAAATTGTTGACCATTCGCATTAATATATATTTTTTAGAGAGATAATTTAAAATAAATCATAAAATTAATAGCCCCACCCTTTATATATGTTTAATCGTTACAGCAGAACAACCCGCTTAATAACAATCGTACGTAATTGGCTCTTACTTTTAGGGCCAATAAATCAACCTTAAGTGTTATATTAATCGATTGCCTGATTTCACTATATTTAAATGTTGCTAGGCGTTTAATCAGTTGCTATGGCAATAAATAATGTTAGCTGAATGATGAGAGAAGTACAAATATCTCGGTCGAATCTAATTTGTCGCTTAGATTAATAAAAATCTCTGCGATTCCCAAGCAATATTACTTGTTGCATCGACTGATCAGAAGCACTATAGCAAAAACGCATCTTCTTTCGCCGGAAATAGTTTGCGATTTTGGGCATTCATCGCAGCTTTGATTTTCTCAACATTGACAAGTAAATATAAAATATATCGTATTAATTAATAAAACAGAAAAACAATTTTATTATAATGAACGTATTGAAAAAAATATTTGTCCACACATTTGTATAGACATTTCGCTATCTTTAAAATATCCGATAAATATAATCAGACAAAATATCCATATAATTAAATTGTGTTTTTGATTCGCATATATCACACAGATTTTTTATATGTGCGTTTAATAAATTTTCTATTTCCTCTTATATTATTTAACTCTCATATACATATTTATAGTGTACTTATCATTTTTAACCAATATTTATCCGGTAATATTTTTATCGTAATTAATTGTATTTTATCGTGTTTTGGTTGATAGATATCAGATCTGTCACATATTTATCAAAGTTTTCAAATATAATATTTACAAAAACCAAAATTAAATCAATTTTTCTCTTGATCATTATATAGATATTTTTAAATATCTTAATTGTGTCGTATCGTGTTTTTGAGATTCATAAATATTTAAAATATATTGTTTATATGATTTGTTTGTGTGATTTTCTCTAAATATTGTTATATTATTTAAACATATAAATTATCTATAATCTTTAATCAATACTCTAATAAATATAGTCACATTAATATCATATAAATGCAATAAAGTTGAATATTATTTATAATATCATATAAATAATATCACTATCATTTTTAATCTTATTAATCGCTTTGCACATTTTATATCTGTTCGTCTTAGAAGGAATACGAAGTAAATATGCCGCGATAAATGAAGAAATTATAAACGATAGAAAAAGATGTAATTCCAATAAGCATTTGATTGAATTTTGTAGTGATGTTTTCAATGAAATATTAAAACATCAATTAAGATTAAATCATCTTTTCTCTATATAACTATATACATGATGAAAATATTGGTTTGTCGTTGAGTGACCTTTTCAAGGTTAAGTCAATGTGATCGATATTTTTTTAAACGGAACCTCCCCGCGGTGTACATCGGATAATGCGAATCCAGGTGGCACGTCTACTTTGAAGTTTTATATCTTTGGAATGATTTGTGCAAAAGACAAAAATAGATAGTACTTTGAAAACGTTTTGACAAGGGCCAAAAGAATGTGCAATAACATGTGGGAGGTCCTGTTTAAGAAAACACTAATCACTTTGATCTGGCCTTGGAAAGGTTATTCAGGATCAAGTCTATATTTTCATCATGTGGCCTCTTCCAAACCATGCAACTTTTGTTTAAAACATTTTTCCATATCTTTCATATTTTTCGAGATATTTACCTGTGGAAATTAAAATTGGATACCCTGTATATATGTATGAGCCAAATCACCAATTAACCGGGAAAACTTTCGCACAAAATTTTCAATTATCCTGCAATTTTTGTACCTTATTTTATATCATAATAGACGGAGAAACCAAAAAAATTTAAGCCTCTATACCTAATAGTATGCCAGAAAACCTGGATTGAAAATTTAAAGATTTAAAAAACACTAATTTTTGCATTTACGTTTTATCTCTCATAACGATTGGAAAAAAAATTCAAAAACGTATTTTTTATGTAAATAAGGTCAAATTTTCAGAAAAAAATGGTTACGTTAGCGTAGAAACACTTTTAACCCTTAAAAAATTTTTTTTTTTCTGAAAACTACATGTTTTTCAAGTGCGAGATTTTTTTAGATTTTTTTCATATTTTTTTTGAAAACGAGAACTTTTTACAAAAAAATATTTCAATTTGAAACAATTTGGGATGACCAGAAGATCACAGGAAAATTAATAATGATGACGGAGACAAGAACAATTACTTGAATATTTTTCTATTTTCACCTTCTACACTACTACTAAATAGAAAAATATTAAAATAATTATTCTTCTTTCTGTCATCATTATTAATTTTTCCGTAATCCTCTGACCATCCCACTTTCAAATTGGAGTATTTTGTTTGTAAAAAGTTCTCAAGTTTAAAAAAAAAATATGAAAATAATCTAAAAAAATCTCGCCTTTGAAAAACATGTAGTTTTCAGAAAAAAACGAATTTTAAAGGATTAAAAGTGTTTCTACGCTAACGTAATTATTTTTTTCTGAAAATTTGACCCTTTTACATAAAAAATACGTTTTTTAATTTTTTTTTCAATCGTTAGGAGAGATAAAACGGAAGTGCAAAAATTAGTGTCTTCTAAATCTTGAAATTTTAAATCCCAGTTTTCACGCATACTATTAGATATAAAGGCTTACAGTTTTTTGGTTTCTCCGTCTATTATGATATAAAATAAACAAAAATTGCAGGACAATTGAAAATTTGGTGCGAGAATCTTCCCTGATAATTGATGGTTTGGTTCGTATATACAGGGTGGACCATTTTAATCAATCTACGCGAATATCTCGAAAAATATGGAAGATACGGACAAATATTTCAGACAAAAGTTGTAGGACTTGAAGGGGGACAGATGATGAAAATATGTACTTGACCTTGAGAGACCTATTGAAGGTCAGGTCAATGTCATCGATGTTTTCTTAAGTGGAACCCCCTATTTTTCAATGCATATTCTTGTGGCTTATCTCGAGAGCTTTCCAAAACACTATAATGAGTTATTTTTTCATTAAGTACTTTTCGAGTTATAAGGCTTGAAGTTTACAGTATTTCGACATAAAATACCAAATATTGTGTAATACATTTAGTTTTCGATAATCTTACCTTAATACTTTTATTCACAGAATAATGAGACCAATCAATTGGTGTAAAAAAACACATAGTTGCTTTAAAAAAAAGTATGCAGCTGCATGTTGCAAATTACATACTTTTTCTTAATAGCAACTATGTGTTTTTTTTACACCAATTGATTGGTCTCATGATTCTATGCATAAAAGTATTAAGGTAAGATTATCGAAAACTGAATATTTTACAAGATATTTTGTATTTTATGTCGAAATACTATAAACTTCAAGCCTTATAACTCGAAAAGTACTTAATGAAAAAATAACTCATTATAGTGTTTTGGAAAGCTCTCGAGATAAGCTACAAGAATATGCATTGAAAAATAGGGGGTTCCATTTAAGAAAACATCGATGACATTGACCTGACCTTCAATAGGTCACTCAAGGTCAAGTACATATTTTCATCATCTGTCCCCCTTCAAGTCCTACAACTTTTGTCTGAAACATTTTTCCGTATCTTCCATATTTTTCGAGATATTGGCGTGGATTGATTAAAATGGTCCACCCTGTATGTACAGAATGTCATAGACTTATCGTATCACCCATTAATGGCAGATTCTTGATATCGTTTGAAAAAAACTATAAAACTATATTTCCTGAAATTCTTTATATAAATATTCTGAGTAATACAAAGATATTTCATAATTTTATTATACATTAATTTTATAAAAATTTTGCATATGTACAAATGTAAAATATTATGAAATTTTTTATTCTATAATTTTCTGAAAAAATATTAAAAAATTTTAATAAATCTGATATTTTTTTCAGAATTTTTTTATACAATAATATATATATAATATATTAAACAAAGAATATAGAGTGTAATAAATAGAGTTTTACTATTAGAGTTTTATTAATATAGTCTTTTTATTTTTATTTTTATCTTATTTCTTATTTTCAACGCAACAGATGTTAAAACCTGTTCCAATTAAGTGACATACCCTATATATTTTTATTTCTTATATTTCCTATATTTATACACATGTATCATACTAAATTGTATATTTATTATATATATTACATTGTATTATATTATATTAATTTATTATATTAATTATATGTTATAATATTTATTATAATATTAAATTATATTAATTTTAATATTACAGTGTTATATCTCATATTATTAAAAAGGATTGTATAAATACAAGAGACATAAGGGAATAAGTCAACAATCAACAATTTCAGCCGACATTCTTTAAAAATATTATAAAAGATTATTCAATTTTAAACATAGCCGTAAATAATGAAATAAAATTTGGTTAAAAACTTATGTTTGGTAAGTAAAATTATCTATATATTTTCAAATGATAAATATTTCACAATTAATTAAGCTATAATTATTAAGCTATAACAAAATATTATATTTTACAAAATATTTTCTTCATAAATTACATTATTAATTACAAATTATATAAAATTAAAAAATTTAATTAAAATTAAAATATTTTAATTATTTTATTTTTATTAATATTCATATTAATAATAAAAATAATACAAATTATATTTAAAATACATTTTTGTATAAAATAAAAATTATTTTTTGTGTAAAATTAATTTAAGAATTCTAGATTATTTATTTAAATTATTTTATAGTATATAGTAAATATTTATATTAAATTAAAATAAATTAATATATTAATAATAAATTATTGTATGTACTGATACATTATTATTAAATTATTGAATTATTAATAATTGAATTATTATTTTAATTTTTTAATTCTTAAAATATTAAATTATTGAAGTATTAAATTTATTATTAAATTATTAATGTGTTTAATATATTAAAATTATTAGAATATTTATTTAAATAATTTTATTGTATAATTATTAAATCATTGAAGCATTGAATTGATTATTGAATTATTGAAGTACTGAATATATTGAATTGAACTGAATTAAATTGAATTGTTGACTTGAGATATTGGATTATTTAATTATTAAAGTGTTAAATTGATTATTGAATATTTGGGGGGATCCCGTTAGCCTACATTCCCGATTGCCAACTGCTTTGTTTGCGCACAAATTTTTGCCGACAGCTTCGTTTGCCGACATTCTCGATTGCCTACAGAGCGATTGCCTACAAGCATTATTGCACACATGAAATGCGCATACACATTTCACACATGACATTATTGCGCACATACACATTGCACACATGACATTATTGCGCACATACGCATTGCACACATGACATCTTTGCGCACATACACATTGCACACATGGCAATATTTCACATATAAAATAATAAAATCATATTAACACTTTGCACACACGACTTTATTGCACACATACGCATTGCACACATGACATCTTTGCGCACATACACATTGCACACATGACTCTATTGCGCACATACACATTGCACACATGACATTATTGCGCACATACACATTGCACACATGACTTTATTGCACACATACACATTGCACACATGATTTTAATGCGCACGTACACATTGCACGCATACACATATTTCACACATAAAATAAGAAAATTATATTAGCACTTTGAAACATGACTTTGTTGCGCCCATACGCATTGTAAGGATAATTAAAATCTTCGACTAAAATTGAAGACTGCGAGTGAGTCCCGATTGCGCATATTACGAATCGGGCACGAAGATATTTTCCGATCGGACATAGATCCGATTGAATAAAATTCCACATGGGTTTGCGAGGTCTACCCATATTGACAGGTGCTTTCAGTATGTAACGAGGTCAATGATTGCATAATTATACATAGGTTTGCAACTTTCCGCACAGTGTCCGATCTACGCACATTACGAATCGGACACGACGATATTTCCCGATCAGACATAGATCCGATTAAACAAAGTTCCACATGGGTTTGCGAGATCTACCCATATCGACAGGTGCTTTCAGTATGTAACAAGGTCAATAATTGCATAATTACACATAGGTTTGCAACTTTCCACACTGTGTCCGATCTGCGATTTTAGTCGAAGATTTTAATTATGTGTACAAGGCGTATGAGCGCAAAGTCATGTAAGCTAAGTGCTCATATAATTTTCTTATTTTATGTGTGCAATATGTGCATGTGTGCAATATGTGCATGTGTGCAATGTGTATGTGCGCAATAAAGTCATGTGTGCAATGTGTATGTGCGCAATAATGTCATGTGTGCAATGTGTATGTGCGCAATAAAGTCATGTGTGCAATGTGAATGTGCGCAAAAATGTCATGTGTGCAATGCGTATGTGTGCAATAAAGTCGTGTGTGCAAAGTTGTAATATGATTTTATTATTTTATGTGTGAAATATTGCCATGTGTGCAATGTGTATGTGCGCAAAGATGTCATGTGTGCAATGCGTATGTGCGCAATAATGTCATGTGTGCAATGTGTATGTGCGCAATAATGTCATGTGTGCAATGTGTATGTGCGCATTTCATGTGTGCAATAATGCTTGTAGGCAATCGCTCTGTAGGCAATCGAGAATGTCGGCAAACGGAGCTGTCGGCAAAAATATGTGCGCAAACGAAGCAGTTGGCAATCGGGAATGTAGGCTAACGGAGCCCTCTCGAATATTTGAATTATTAAATCATTGAAGCATTGAATTGATTATTGAATTATTGAAGTACTGAATATATTGAATTGAACTGAATTGTTGACTTGAGATATTGGATTATTAAATTATTGAAGTACTGAATTGATTATTGAATTTTTGAATTATTGAATTATTGAAATATTAAATTGATTATTGGATTGTTGAAGTGCTGAATATATTGAATTGAACTGAAATAAATTAAATTGTTGACCTAAATTATTAGATTATAGTTTATTCGATTATTGAATTGTTGAGGTACTGAATTTATTATTGAATTGTATTATTAAAATTATAAATTAATTATTAAATTATTAAATTATTAAAGTGTTAAATTGATTATTAAATTATTTAAATTTATGCTGAATATGTATATATGTGTTGTGACCGTGATTATTTTCGGAGATAATTATAAATATAATTAGTCAAAGGGTCGATGTTAATGACTACCGGCACACCTTCGGCGCGATGTACGTAAACCGAACGGCAAAAGAAGCGAAACAATTATACTATAAGCTGGGCGCCAGGCGCGAAAATTCGCGCCGTCGACAACAAACTTTACGAAAATCACGAATTTTGTATCAGTCGGAAATCGCGACGAACAATACGCGGCTATTCAGTCAACGGAATTGGTAGAGGGGGTGGTCCTTGCGGGCGGGACGGGAGAGAATCGAGATAGGCATTAATAATTTACACAGAGATATTGATATGAAAGAATATAATATATAACAAAGCGTGTTTGAGAAAGTAATTATAATGGAACTGAGAATGACAGAGAAAAGGCTATTGAAAAGATTTTGACAAAAGAATTATTGAAGTGAAAATATATGGAAATAGAATAATATAAAAGAAATAATAATGATAGATACAGTTCGTAATATTATGGCTAGCTGTTTGTCGGCCGAAAGGCTTCTCGCGATCGAGCGCAAGGATATCGAATTTCACGCGCGAGCCGAAAGTCAATTCTCCGGCGAAGAGTTTTACCGCGACTCGAAGCTTATCCGGGCCTCGGCGGCGAGGAAAATTCTTTCGTAAGCCGACAATTAACTTGCGCTCGCCCGCGTGTAATTATCAAATTCTCACAAGGTCAAACAAGAAATATAAATAGGCGCTTAGAGCAGCCGTATACGCCGCGACAATAATATTGGTCGATGTATTCAATCAATATCGCGGTACGACTCGTATTACTGATCGGAATTATACGTTGAATGAACTGCCTTTACGACAGCGACGAACGTTTCAATCTAATAACACGATACATAACAATATCCCGGATTTACTCTATAATTCGGAAGCGACTAAATAAGATATTAACTTTTACGCGACACATATAATTCCGTTACTGCACAATACGAAACGAACATACGATTTTACAGACGCGTAATATACAAGGCGGTTACGTGTACGAGCTCAATACTATCAAAGATCACACACGATAGCGAGAAAGAACAATTAAGTAATTAACAAGACGCAAAAATATTGACTGTCGGCGGCAAATGATCTCAGGAGAGAGAGTACTCACGCGGATCCGTCGGCTCGGATGAGTCGTTTCGCCGATCTACTGCGCAATAAATCGAAATAACTAAAATCGTGTAAAATAACGATACAAAACCTTACTCACGACAGCGATGACTACTGGGCGCGACTCATCCGAACCTTACTCGAAATTTCGGCAGCTTTACATGTAGTCGACGTCAGTCTCACCGGCAGGAACTCTCGAAATCTCCTTCTTATTTCCGCAAGAAAAGGGCCTCCGCTCTACTCGCTCGCTCGCCGGACAGTGACGAACGGAAGGCCCGCAGGAGACACGCCGGTACATTAATATGTAATAGGGCCACGTGTGGCGCTTCCGAATTACGCAGGGCCGTGGCGCGGCCTTGCGGGTCCTTGTGGCCTTCGCGCTTCTAATCTCCGGCCCCCGTCTTCCTTTGCTCGCTTCTTATTAATTTCCGGCCTCGGAACGCACTCATTGCGGCAGCGTAGGGTTGTATCCGGCCCTCCTTATTCTTTATTAGCGGATGTGTCGGCGATCGATTTCCTCTTCGATCGCTTTGTCTCGCCAAGAAATTCGGGCCCGCGCTTCGGATACAGTGCCGTAGCTCCTCCTCGGGGCTCTCGCGCTCCTTGCGCTTGAGTGGCCTTTCCCCGTGATTGCTTCCTTCGTGCCTGCGAAGCGTAATTATTAAACACAAAGGGCGGCAGCTTCGATTCTTTGGTTAATTACAGTAACTCGGATTATGATGTGATTATTCTTACCGGGCGTGCTCCCCTTTTACGGTGCCGGCCTCCCTGCGTCCTCGACGTTAACTTTGCCCCTCTGGTCGTTCGCCGGATGAGATCCCGTCGACCGCATGAATGCCACCGTCCTTACGCTAATTCTTCACCAAATGTGAAACGCTAATAAAAAATACCCGATAACCGCGGGATCGCGTCCGATCCCGCGCTCAGACCGCGCTCTCTCTCCCTAAATCGAGAGAGCGGAGGCCCGCGCGACCGATCCCGGCCGGGCTTATCAGCCCTTGTGACGGACGCACAAAACGTCACGTCACAGTGTATATATATTAACTAAAATTAAATTAAATTTAATTATTAACTTGAATTATTAAATTATTGAATTTTTAAAGTACTAAAATACTGAATTAATTATTAAATTTTTGAATTGAATTATTAAATTTTACTAAAGTATTAAATTTTAATTATAGGATTATTAAAGTATTGAATATATTAAATTAATTATTAAATTTTTGAATTGAATTATTAAATTTTAATGAAGTATTAAATTTTGATTATAGGATTATTGAAGTATTGAATATATTGAATAAAATTAAATTAAAGTGAATTATTGACTTGAATTATTGTATTATTGAAATATTGAAGTGATTATTGAATTTTTAAATTATTGAATTATTAAATTATTGAAGTATTAAAATGATTATTGGATTATTGAAGTATTGAATATATTGAATAAAATTAAATTAAATTGAATTATTGACCTGAGTTATTAGATTATTGAAATATTGAAATGATTATTGAATTTTTGAATTATTAAATTATTAAACTATTGAAGTATTAAATTGATTATTGGATTGTTGAAGTGCTAAATATATTAAATTGAATATATTAATTAAAACTAAATTAAATTAAATTGTTAATCTAAAATATTGAATTACTGAATTATTGAATTATTATAGTGATAAATTAATTATTAAATTGGATTATTATAGAAATACTAAATTAATTATTGAATTATTAAATTTATATATATAATTAATTATTAAATTTTTATATTGAATTGAACTGAATTAAATTGAATTATTGATTTAAGTTATTGAATTATTGAATTTTTTAATTACTTAAGTGGTAAACCAATAATAATAATTATGCCTCGACGAAAAATAATACAAACAATTGAAGAAGAAGAAGAATATCAACGTAATAAACGAGAAAAAAAAGCAAAATATCAAGATGAGTTACGTAAAGCAAAACGAATAACTAATAATGTAAATAAAAATTATAAATATGTAACAAACATTTCAGGTGAAATTTGTTTAAATAATATAATACATAATACTATAAATGAAATAATACCACAACCTTCTACAACAAATATAGTACATAATACTATAAATGAAACAATATTACAACCTTCTACATCAAATATAATACATAATACTATAAATAAAACAATATTAAAATCTTCTACATCAAACATTACAGTTTCTTATACAAACAAAAATAATAATGATATTAATGTAATACATGATAATGGTATACAACTTTTTAATGTTGATAAAAAGAAAATAACAGAACGAATTCAAAAAACTCGAGCTAAAAATAAAGGATACAAAGAAATTAATACATCTCATATTCTTCAATTACAACATATTATTGAACATTATATAGGAGAAATGAATTTATGTTGCGAACATTGTGGTGCAAAACATTTTAATTCTGAAAAAGTAGCTAATAAAGGTAATTCATTTAATGATTGTTGCAGTCATGGTTCTGTTAAGTTAGATTCTTTACCACAACCTCCGTATGAACTTTATGAATTATTTACTGGAAATCATCCAAAATCAAAACATTTTTATAATCGTATTCGTGGTTACAATAATACATTTTCATTCGCGTCGTTTAATGCAAACCTAGCAGATTTTAGTGCACAAAGACGTGGACCTTATTGTTTTAAAATTCAAGGACAAATCTATTATCAAATTAATACCGCATTGTATCCCGCACCTAACGAAATGCCAAGTTATGGTCAACTTTTTATTGTGGATAATAATGAAGCGACAGAGTGTCGGTTACATCGCAATTCGAATCTTGATAAAGAAATTTTACATTCAATAGATAATATAATGCGTACGAATAATATTTTTGCACAATCTTATCGAATGATACATGAAGAAATTCAAATGCAACAGCAAATAACTGAAAATAATAGTATACGTGAATTACAATTGGGATTTTTGACAAAAAAGGGCATCGATCGTGGTCGATATAATGTGCAAAAGGTAAATGAAGTTGCAGCTGTTTTTTCTACTACGGCAGATGGTGAAATTCCGGAAACTTATGTGACAATTTATAATAAAAGTAATAAAACATTACAACAAGTCAATACAATGGATCCAAATGTAGAACCATGGATTTATCCATTATACTATCCATACGGTACTCAAGGTTAGCATGGTAATTTACAACATAAAAATAGTAATAAACGAATAAGTAGAGCTGCATACGTAAAATATAGAATAGCTATACGTGATAATTTTAATATTTTCATTATGGGAAGACGATTATTTCAGCAATGGCTTGTAGATAGTTATATAAAAATTGAAAAAGATTGAATTAATTATTGTAAACAAAATCAAAAACAATTGCGAGCTGAGACTTATCAAGGATTAATTGATTATTTAGCAAACGTCGCTAATAATAGCAATGCTCACATTGGAAAAATGGTTATACTTCCATCGACATTTGTGGGTTCACCGCGTAATATGTTGCAACATTATCAAGATGCGATGGCTATTGTTAGAAAATATGGAAAACCAGATATCTTCGTTACTATGACTTGTAATCCAAATTGGCGTGAAATTAAAGAGAATTTACTTCAAAATCAACAACCTGCAGATAGGCCAGATATATGTGCCCGCGTATTTAATATAAAAAAGGATTATTTAATCGATGTTATCGTTAGACAAAAATTTTTTGGAGAAGTTTTAGCATACGTTTATGTAATAGAATTTCAAAAACGTGGATTACCACATATACATTTGTTAATTACATTAAAACAAAATTGTAAAATATCAAATTCTGAAATAGTTGATAAATTTATTTCTGCGGAAATTCCTAATCCTAATGAAAATGAAAGTTTACATAATATTGTAATGAAACATATGATTCATGGGCCATGTGGAGATTGGTGTTTGATAAATGATAAGTGTTCAAAACACTTTCCAAAACCATTTCGACCTGAGACGACTATGGATGAAGATGGTTATCCACAATATCGTCGAAGAAATAATGGATTGCTGTACGAAAGACCTGGGCAATACATTGTTGATAATCGATACGTTGTTCCATTTAATCCAACGCTCTTACTTTTATTTAATAGCCATATTAATGTTGAAATAGTTTCGAGTATACGATCTGTAAAATATTTGTATAAATATATTTATAAAGGTCACGATGCTGCATCTGTAATCATAGGAGAAAATATAAATAAAACAATAATTCATGATGAAATTCAAGATTTTATTGAAGCTCGATATGTTGGGCCTGTGGAAGCATGTTGGCGCATTTTAAGCAAATCTTTGCAAGAAAAAAGTCACGCTATATTTCGTTTACCGGTTCATTTATCAAACGAACATAATGTGATAATCGATGAAAATATTAATAATGATGCAATAAGATCTGCTATAGAACGAGTAACAATGTTGTTAGATTATTTTAATTTAAATGCTCGAGATGAGGAAGCGAAGCAATATTTATACAGTGATATTCCATCTCATTATGTATTTAAAAAAGTTAAAATTAACGGCAAAACTATTAATCGCTGGGAGAAACGTCAAAAATACTTTAATTGTATCGATCGCATGTATTCCGTCAGCCCATCTCAGTTAGAGTTGTTTCATTTACGTATACTTTTACTACATGTTAAAGGAGCTACGAGTTTTCAAGAATTAAGAATAGTTAATAACGAAATACATCAAACCTTCACCGCCGCATGTTTAGCATTAGGACTAATAGAAGATGATGAAGAATGGTATCGCGCAATGAATGAAGCAAAAGTTTGGATGATGCCAAGACGACTTCGTAATTTGTTCGTACGAATTTTGATTCATTGTCAACCAGTTCATCCGAAAAAGTTATGGGATGAGTTTAAAAAAGATATGTCGGAAGATTATACAAGACGATTTGGATCTAGAATAGGAATAAAGAAAGTTTATAATTATATTATTAATTTGCTTCAAATGGAAGGATGGAATATTGCTAACTTTCCTGAAATGGAACAAGAAATAGAGGAACAAGAGACAGACGACGAAGAACAGATTGAGGAGGATACATCGGCAGGTATGCGACAATATGAACAATTAAGCATAGAACAAAAAGAAATTGTTGATATTATTTTACAAGCAACAACAAGTAATAATAGTGATAGTTGTTTTTATATTGATGGTCCAGGTGGTTCTGGTAAAACTTTCATTTATACGACCTTATATTATCTACTTAAAAGTAAAGGAAAAATAGTTAGTACGATGGCATTTACCGGAATTGCTGCGACATTACTTCCAAATGGAAGAACGATACACAAAGTTTTTGGGTTACCTGTACCTCTTTTCGCTGATTCTACATCGAACATTAAAGTTCAATCTAAAGAGGCTGAAAATTTAAAACTTGTAGATGTTTTTATTATAGACGAAGCTCCTATGGCACCACGTTATGTATTAGAAATAATGGATCGAACATTACGCGATATAATGCAAAATGATTTATATTTTGGTGGTAAAATTGTTCTTCTTGGTGGAGATTTTAGACAATTATTACGTGTAAAAGAAAAAGCTACGCGTTGTGAAATTATAAATTTATCGATAAAATTTAGTGTTCTATGGAAACAATTTAAAATATTCTCATTGACACAAAATATGAGAACTTTACCACATGAAAAAGAATTTGCACAATTTTTATTAAATTTAGGTAATGGTTCTATAAATGATTACTCAGATAATGTTTACATTCCAGAAAAATGTATAGCAAACGTAAACTCGGATATGGTTAAAGACATGTACGGAGACATTATAATACGTAAACATTATAAAACTATGGCTAATCATGTTATATTATCTGCAAGAAACGTCGATGTTAATGAAATAAACGAAAAAGTAGTAAGTTTGTTGGATGAAACAACAGAAAGAGTTTATACAAGCGTAGATACTCTTGAAACGACTGGAGATAATGAAGATATACATGAAATAATTCCGATAGAATATCTCAACTCTTTAAACCCAACGTGTCTTCCATCTCATGAATTACGTTTAAGAAAATACACTGTTGTCATGCTTATTAGAAATCTAAGTATTAATGAAGGCTTATGCAATGGTACCAGATTATTAGTTTTAGATTTAGATAATAACTTATTGCGTTGTGAAATTTTAACAGGTAATAAAATTGGAGAAATTATTTTTCTTAATCGTATCACTTTATACTGCGAAAATATATATCCGTTTACTTTCAAAAGAAGACAATTTCCGGTGAAACTGGCATTTGCTATGACCATAAATAAATCACAAGGACAGACTTTCGACAAAATTGCAATAGATCTTCGAAAAGATGTTTTCAATCATGGACAACTGTATGTCGCATTTTCACGAGTTCGTTCTTGGGATTCGTTAAAAGTTTATTTAGAGCATGATAATCTGTCTAAAAAAATAAAAAATTACGTTTATAAAGAAATATTTAATTGATAAACTGTAACGAAAAACGAATGAATGATATATGATTATGGTGTAAAGATGTAAAAAAATGATAAAGTAAATTAAAATTGAAAGGATTTTTGTTTCAAGTGTTTATTTTAATTAAAAATAAAATATTTTTTCGTATCTACCATAGTACAAATAGAGAAAGGTTTGTATATAAATGTTTACGTTTTATTTAAAGTTAAAGAATAGACACGAGAGAGAGAGAGAGAGAGAGAGAGAGAGAGAGAGAGAGAGAGAGAGGGAGAGAGAGAGAGAGAGGAGAGAGGAGAGAGGGAGAGGGAGAGAGAGAGAGGGAGAGAGAGAGGGTGAGAGAGAAAGAGCGAGAGAGAGAGGGGGGGGAGAGAGGGGAGAGAGAGAGAGAAAGAGAGAGGGGGGGAGAGAGGGGAGAGAGAGGGAGAGAGAGGGGGGGAGAGAGGGAGAGAGAGAGAGAGGGAGAGAGAGAGAGAGAGGGAGAGAGGGAGAGAGAGGGAGAGAGAGGGAGAGAGAGGGGAGAGAGAGGGGAGAGAGAGGGGAGAGAGAGGGAGAGAGAGGGGAGAGAGAGGGGAGGGAGAGGGGAGGGAGAGGGAGG